>JANEHU010004799.1:0-74202 GCA_027563435.1 Nasonovia ribisnigri
GTTGGAGGACAGTTTGAAAGCACAGACCATTCAAGTCTTTATAGAAGGATTGGGAAAACTGAAAGACTTCATAAAGGCTCGGAATCCACCAACTCTTGACAAAGCGATTCAGGCTGCAAGAGAAGAAGAAAGGGTGAGAAAATCGCATGACGAGTCCAAGCGTTTCTATGAACCGTCTGCTAAACAAAACAATGGGAAAACACTTACAAAAAAACCTAGTACCCCTTGTTTCCATTGCGGAAAAATGGGACATTGGGCCAGAGACTGCAGGTCTCTCCAAGTGAAGCCAAATAATGGTCAGACACCTCAAAACGCCCAAAAGGCGATCGTTAATACAATTACTTGTCGTTACTGCAAGAAACCAGGTCACACCAAGGAGGAATGCAGGAAACTAAAATACGTAAATTCAAAGCGATCCGCAGACTCTCCAGCTACTACCTCACACAATTCAAAAAACTCTACACAGTCGAGTGCCGACGGCGGGCGCCCGGCAGGAAGCCTGAAAACAGCCGCAATCTCATTCGCAGAAATATCTTAAATAATACGGCTCGCCAGAAAATTGAACAGGATCATGTACAGTTTCAAAGCCCTCAGACCATTCCAGCAAACAGCAAATTTTTAATCGACTCTGGCAGTGACTTAAATTTAATCAAACTCTCATCATTGCGCGATGAAGTAATAGTATACGACCATACCGTGTACGAACTCAAAGGAATAACAGATAATTTAGTGACGACTCTAGGATACGTCACTATCGAATTCCAAATTGGAAGTAAAAAAAGAAGCGTTGAATTCCAAGTTGTCAAATCTGATTTCCCAGTACCAAATGAAGGAATCTTAGGCAAACCATTTATTATCGGACATGGAACTATAATCAACTACCAGTCAAAGGAATTAATCCTCCCTCCTCTTGTGAACTTAACCATACTACCAAGAACAGAAATTCTCGTTGCCATTCCAGCTCCCAATAAAACAGAGGGTTCAAACATTTTAATTTCAAGTCAAAGCATTACCAATGCCCTCACCTGTGGAAATTGTGTTACCACAGTGAGAAATCATCTTATATACGTTCCCTTTATTAATCCAACAGACAATGAAGTTCAATTACAAATCCCTCAACTAGGGCAACTCGAGCACGAAGATTTCAACGAAGCTAATGTGCACTTATCACAAATTTCGGACAATATGGAACCTTGTGTTGATGGGACCAGAATATCTCGCTTACATTCAGCCCTGCGAACCTGCCATTTAAACTCAGAAGAAAAATCCTCATTGCTTACTGTTTGTGAGGAATACTCTGATGTGTTTCAATTGGAAGGGGATAAAATTACCGCAACAACCGCCGTTACTCACGAAATCAAGATTTCTGAAGCCGTTCACCCAATTCATGAAAAACCATACCGACTACCCCAGCGACATCGACAAGAAATAACAGAACAAATGGAGACTTTAGAGCGAGAAGGTGTAATTGCCTCTAGTGACTCTCCATGGAATGCTCCTCTTTTGGTGGTTCCGAAGAAACCGGATGTTAACGGAGTAGTGAAATATCGGGTATGCGTTGACTTTCGACGACTAAATCAAGTTACAGTGGGAGATGCTTTTCCACTTCCCAATATCACAGACATCTTGGATCAGTTAGGTAAGTCCAAATACTACAGTACACTCGATTTGGCCCAAGGATATCATCAGGTGCCAATGAACCCGGCCGATCGCGAAAAGACAGCCTTCTCTACGGATAAAGGCCATTTCGAATTTTTGCGGATGCCGTTTGGTCTAAAGGGTGCTCCCGGAACATTTCAAAGGATGATGAACAAGGTACTTTCCGGCCTGAATGGGTTAAAAGCGTTCGTATACCTTGATGACATCATTATTTATGCTAAGGACCTCCCGGATCATTCACAAAAACTTACAGAAGTTTTGGAAAGGCTCAGACAATACAATCTAAAACTACAGCCCTTGAAATGTGAATTTTTGAGGAAAGAGGTCACTTATTTAGGACACCAAATTACTGACGAAGGCGTTAAGCCTGACCCGAAATTAGTTGAATGTGTTCAGAATTTCCCAGTACCCCAAAACGTAAAAGGTATCAAATCGTTCTTGGGACTCTCTGGGTATTACAGGCGTTTCATACAAAATTATGGACAGATCGCTAAACCACTAACTTCGTTACTTAAGAGGGATGTGCCATTCAAGTGGAGTGATCTATGTCAACAGTCATTCGAAAAACTGAAAAACCTTCTAATAAATTATCCAATCCTTCAGTATCCAGACTTCACCAGACCCTTCAATCTCACTTGTGATGCTAGCAACTACGCAATTGGTTGTGTACTTTCTCAAGGTCCAATTGGGAAGGACCTACCCATTGCTTATGCATCCAGAACATTAAATAAAGCTGAGATAAACTATAATACCACTGAAAAGGAATTAGCCAGCATAGTATGGGGAGTTAAAACTTTTCGCCCGTACCTTTTTGGTCAACAGTTTAATATTATAACGGACCATCGAGCATTGGTGTGGCTGTTTAACCTAAAGGACCCCGGTTCACGGCTAACGCGGTGGCGTTTAAAATTGGAAGAACACCAATACATCATTCATTACAAACCTGGCACTAATAACACAAATGCAGATGCTTTAAGTCGGATAAATCAAATCGTCACCAGATCATCAAAGGCCGCAAAGAACTCAAAACATCCAGACCATACAGAACCATTAAAAACTTCAGAACCTCAGAACGATCACAGCTCTCATCAAGCTAGTACTTCTATAGAAATACAAATCACCGAAAATTATCAGGAATTTCTGCAAGCAGATTCAAGTCTTAAGAAACCAACTAAAAAAATTAGCGAAGTATCAGGAAATATATTTGAAATGGATCCTAGCATTTCCCTGGCATGTTGCGTTTCGGCGGATTTCGAGATGACACACGGAATAGCTGTACAAATAAGAAGAAAATTTGGCAACCTGGCACAGCTACGTAGACTACAGAAAAAGGTTACCGAGGTAGCATCCCTAGAGATAACAGACAGAAACATATTCTACCTCATTACTAAAGAAAAGTTCTGGCAAAAACCGACCTGCGAAGATATTTTTCAGAGTCTACAGAATCTCAAGAAAATTTGCCACGAGCGAAAAGTAACTCGACTCGCTTGTCCGCGTTTAGTGATAGATCGAGACGGTATCAAATGGGAAACCGTCCGGAGCATGCTCTACTACACGTTCCGAAATTCGGAAATAGAAATAAAAATCGTAACACAAGAACAGTTATCGAAAGAAGACCAGTTACGAATCATTAGAGAATTCCACGAGACTCCTTTGGGGGGACATCAAGGAATAAATCGGACATATCAAAGAATATTGCAGCAGCATCATTGGAAGGGGATGAGACAGATGATCAAAGCATATATCCTTTCCTGTGAAACTTGCCAACGTCAGAAAATACCAAATCGATCAGTAAAGGAACCGATGGTTATAACCACAACCTCTTCCAGACCCTTTGAGAAAATCTTCATGGATATTGTAGGACCATTTCCTAAATCTCATAAAGGGAATATATTCATCTTAACTCTTCAAGATGACCTTTCTAAATTCGCATGGGCAGTACCCATGATAAACCATGAAGCAAACACTGTAGCATACCATTTTGTAACCCAATTTGTGTGCTTACATGGACTTCCGAAAAGTCTTGTCACAGACTGTGGCACGGAATTCCTGAGTCATGTATTCAAAGAAGTATGTCAACTTCTTAAGATCAAACAAACTTCGACCACTCCATACCATCCACAAAGTAATGGGTCTTTAGAGCGTAGCCACAGAACATTAGGAGACTACTTACGCAGTTTCGTTGACAAAGATCCTCAAAACTGGGACACTTATGTTCCATTCGCGATGTTTTGTCATTATTCAACAGTACATACTGCAACCAAATTTCAACCATACCAATTAGTTTATGGTAATGAGATAACAGTTCCTCATTCATTCACACGAGATCCTGAACTTCAATACAACTATGAGGACTATTACTTTGAGATGAAGAAACAAATGCAGGAAGCTCATAAATTAGCGAGAGCAGAGCTATTAGAAAGCAAACACAAATCTAAAGAGCGTTATGACAAATCAATAGCACCTCTAAACCTTGCAGAAGGAGATAGGGTCCTAGTACAAGACAAAGCCCGTAAGGGAAAACTAGCTCCAAAATGGTTAGGTCCTTACCCCATCGTAGAAATCCAACCAGATTCACCAAATGTCACGATACTTAAGAAAACCAAACCTGTAAAGGTACACCGGAACCTTCTAAAACAATTTCATGAAAGAACATAACTATGTTTCAGACTCAGCATAATTTCAATAAGCGTCACGGAACCTTCCATCAATGATTCAGACCAAAGAATTCACCACCAAGTATTTAATCTAACGTCATTCAAGAGCCAACAAGGGATCTATTATGAGTCACATGGAGTAGCCAGATTGTCACATGTAAGTTGGGAATTGGTAATCTCCTTGGATGTACAATTACTAATTTCAAAATACCATGTCATCATGGCTCACTATCAAGCAACCACGACCATTTGTGAAAATATGAAGAACAGACTTGGTAATGTGGAAATTGAGGAGATTTGCTCTCTGTTTATACAACAATTTTCTAGAGCAACTTTGCCCTATTTAAACGAGATCGAAGCTAATCACAGAAGTCTTATGTTAGCCATTAATAATGATGATAATAGAGTTCGACGGGGATTGGGGCAGACATTCAGGCGTATGGCCAACGTTCTGTATGGTGTATGCTCAAAGATTGATGTTGAATTCATTATAAATCAAATAACAGAACTAAATCGAAGCAAAGTACCTAGCAAAAGCAATATTCCGGAAAAGATCAGATTCTTACAAGCAGAAGTAAATAACTCTACACAACAATTAGAACTTCAACAACAAAAAGTAGAACAAAACCTCCAGTACCTACAAGTACAAACAAATCTTACTATCCAAAACCTTAATAAATTGGCATTCCGAACCAAAGTATTAGAACAATCATTACTATTTTAACTAGTTTTAAACAAGTACGCTTATGAAACCCAGAACCTTATCTCCATAATAAATACAGCATTAGATGGAAAAATTCACACTAGTGTCTTTACTCCACAGCAAATTATTAAAGAACTTCTCGAAATTAAGGTAGACTTGCCGATTGGAAATATTTTTCCATTGGAAGTTAATATAGAATCTCTTAATGAAATCCTCCGAATCTCTGAAAAAAACATATTCTTAAAAGACAACTATCTTATCTACGTCATAGAAATCCCACTAATTACCAGTGAGGAATATAGTATATACCACCCTATACCTTTACCCATACCCCACAGTGAACAAACCATTTTCTTAGTCGACCCTGAAATAGATTATTTAGGTGTAAGCAGAGACAACGAAAATTTTATTGCTTTAGATAACGCAAAGTGGGAAGAATGTAAAACATTAAAGCCCTATAAAGTTTGTAGAGGTAATCAACATGTACAGCATTGTGCAGAATCAGATGTATGTGTAGTTTCATTACTAGTGAATAATCAATTTAATCCAGACTATTGCAAATTCAAATTCGTTTCATTAAAAGCCCCTATATGGCATCAGTTAGTGCAAACTAATTCATGGATCTATTATACCCAACGGGAAGTAGGTACCATCACTTGCACAAATCCAACAGAAAATTCCAAGATAGAAATTGAGGGCGTAGGTAGAATAACTATACCCCCATTTTGTAAAATTAATCTCAGAAACTCTATATTATTTTCTAATAACAAAGCTAGTAGGGATAGTCATTCAGATATTATACCAGAAAATTCTAAGAATGAACCGTTACACACATTGGCAGATATAGTCAAAACAATTATTCCTCAAAACCTCACTAATAAAATCCTAATTCAAAATTTGAACCAACTGACTAATAAAGCAGTTGAGTTAAATGAACTTTCACATACCCTAGCTGAACCTTCATTAATTTTCAACAGTAACATTCACGTTATTGTCATTTATATTATTGTAATACTAACAATATTAACAACTAGTATATTAAGTTTTAGTTTAAGAAAAAATGTCACAAAAATATACAACCCTGAAATACCAGAAGCATGAAAAACCTAATGGTATTCAGGAAGACACACAGTGTAATTTATTTTTCTTACTTTTATTATTTTTTTCCTTTTAATATTTTATTATTTTTTTGTCAAACTGAACTGACCCCCAAATAACAGAAAATTCGAAACTTTGCAGAAACTTAAACATTTAAGTGAAACACTGTGGTCATTGGACCCCCGTGTCTCATTTAGTCTGGGGGGTGTTAAGAACCCCTGATTAGTACATATTTTATTTTTTATATATCTATATATGTTAACAACATATATAGACAATCATAATGCAGAGTGTGTGTCGTAAGACGCTGCTACCGTGGGAACCGCTGAATAAGGGTTTTTTATGTGAGACGGGGCACCGTCACGACAACACACAGGGAGTCAGTCAGTCGTAGAATTACGAGTGTTCGATTAACAGTTTGTAGCTATACTTAAGATTTTTACTACCAATTTTAATAAAAAATACATTAATTATTTTAATCTTAAATTGGTGCGTACGTTTATTTTGTGTTGTGCGTAAAATCCATAACAGGACTAAAAAGTTATTATAGAAAATACATTAAAAATTTCGCAAAAATAGCTAGTCCTTTGACAAGCCTAACAAAAAAGGATAATAAATTTAGTTGGGGAAAAGAACAGGAAGAAGCATTTGAGATTTTAAAAAAAGCTATAACTACAGCACCAGTTCTTGCACATTTCGAAGATGGATACCCGGTTTTTGTGACTACTGACGCTTCGTTAGAAGGATTGTCTGGTATACTGGAGCAAGAAGACAAAAACGGTAAAAGACACCCTATAGCCTATGCATCTAGGAAATTGAAAGGAGGTGAAAAGAATTACACAACAACAGAATTGGAAATGTCAGCTGTAGTATTTTCAACAAACCACTTCAGAGAATATCTTTTAGGAAGGAAAATAACAGTATTTAGTGATCATTCTAGCCTACAGTATTATCAGACTATGAAAAACCCGTCATCTCGTATTACAAAATTTATTTTTAAACTATTAGAATACGATCTTGAAATCAAACATCACCCAGGCTCATGGAACACTGCTGCTGCTGCTGCTGAACGATATGACGGAACTAATGAATAAAATTAACAAATTAATATCTGGAGAAAATGAAACATATAATCTTACAAAAGCTTTGAAACAACTGCAAACAATTATAGAAACTATACCAGAAATAATAAAAAAAGAACAATCAATTAAAAAAAAAAAGTTATACGATCAAAAACATAAAAACATTAATTTCAAACCAGGACAGAAGGTATTAATCAAATTCGATTTCCAAGAACCAAACAAAACAAAAAAATTAGCTAATAGATATAGAGGTCCTTTTACGATTATTGAAAAATTAACAGACGTGAACTATAAAATAGAATTAATTTTAAATAAGAAAAAGGTAATAGATGTCATACACGTTCAGCGAATAAAACCCTTCTATGATAATAACACACTAAAATAATAAAATATACAACAACACTAGTTACTAATCAATAATTTGTTCTAGATGATATTCGAATATATTTTAGTTCTCGTATCAATCATTAACACACGTGCCGAGGAAGATATAGCTATAACTGTGTCACCCGGAGCCTTTTTCGAAGAAATTCATGAAGCCATCCTATACGACAAAAGTATTACACTGGTATACTCACAAGAAATTGAAGATTTCTATAGGAAGAACTTACCTATAGTTGAGTGTCAATTTTCAAAAACAAAAATTCTAATAAAAATAAAAATACCCATTCAAGAAAGATTTGCTAAATGGAAATTGTATCAATACATACCGATACACTTCAAATTTCACGACTCCGTCTGTATTATATATTCAGAAAAAAACGTACATTGCAACCAACTCCATAAATGATGAACATAGAATTATTTCAGGAATTGGATTACAACATTGTGATCCACCCATCACTGATTTATGCTATATTCCAAAATTCTCATCTGATATTACCCTCTCCCCAAAATGTGTAGAAGCGATATTCAAGAATCTACCGTTAGATATAATTAATCAATACTGTTATTTTCAATGCGTTAAACAACGGGAAGATGATTCAATAATAATTAAACAAATAGGAATACACACCTACGCAATAACAAATCCACAACCAACTTTAACAATAAAAATTGAAAAAAAAAAAAATACAACAATAATAAAAGAACTTAACATAAACTATAGCTATCCAGGGTTAATAAAAATCTCGTTCCCATGCAATTATGAGTTATTAAAAGACGAAAACATTTTAATTCCAAAAATGTACCCATGTGAATCCAGCAATCTAAATAAATTCAAAATTAATAGAATATTACCAGTATCTTGGACAAAAATTAAGTCATTAAAGACTAATTATGAAGAAACCAAAGATAATATTTACTTTACTAATATGTCAGAAATACTAAATAAAGATTGGATCAAAGAAATACCAAACTTTCACATCACTAAGCAAACTCAAAACATAGACAAATATTTAAACGAGATTATCCTCAAAAATATGAATAAACCGCTTGTAGATGAGTTCTTAGGTGACATTATATACTTAACATGGCTAACAGTTCTTACACTCTTAATATGTTTCATTATTTACAAAATTTACCCAGTAATAATTAAATCAGAATTTATGACCTTGCCACCACCTATTCCACCAAGAAGGGAATAAAGGAACGTATTAATAAGAAATTATGTACACATTAAATTATTTCTATTTATATAAAAAAAAAAAAAAAAAAAAAAGGGGGGTAAGTAACATTTCCCCATTAGATATTAGCTACTATAAGGTACTAAATTATCTTATTTTTTTTTCCTTGTCTTTAACATTGTAATATTATCAACATGATGTTTAAATGTTGATCAGCAATATCATGAATGTAGTAATTTAGGTTGTAAACATAAGTATAGCACCATGTTGTTAAAATTTGAATAAATTATTTATTAAAATATATGTCAAAATATCATCAAGATAATATATGTAATACATTCAGCTTGTATACAATTGTAAAAAAAAAAAAAAAAACACATTAAAGTTAATAAAACGTATAATAATAAGAATACTGTAAACTAACTTCTATTGAACCTTTTAATCATTTTGTCATATATTTACCTTTTACCCTATGGTTGACTTGGGTTTATAGTTTTAATTATCAATAGTGTGTAGAATTGCAATTTTTGTTTAACCTTGGCATTGTTAATTGTAATATGATTAAATGCATGTGACGAAATAATAGATTGAGAAATTCAAACATCGTCCATCACCGAAACATCGACACACAAAAATGTCCTACCAATCTAAGCAATAGAAGGAAGACTACTAAAATTATATTCAACTACCACTTGTTTGGGAGAAGACCAATCGACATAAAAACATTATATTTTTGTGGACCACGCAACACCGTCAACTTCTACTATCCTAACAGCTACTATCCTACACCTAGAAAATGTTTACGATGGTATATAAAAGTTTTTTTTCACCTCATGGATATGTGCTTATGGAATGGAAATCTATTGTATAATATGAACGTTAAAAATATGGCTCATTTAGAATTCAGAAAATGTGTTGCAAGTTATCTTATTGGTATTTCATATAATCAACGTGTAGTTAATAATAGACCATCACAGAAAACGCATAATCTTATGAAAGTAAATATTAGAAAAAGATGTAGAGTTTGTCATCAGAATAAACTGCGAAAAAATACTGCTTTTGTTTGTGATACATGCAAGGACGATAAAGGGAACACAATCGGTTTATGTCCTGATCCTTGTTTCAAAATTTATCATTTATAATTAGACATTACTAAAATTATTTTTAATTTGTTTTAAAAAGTAGTTTTGTAATTATTATTTTTTTTGAGATTTTTTACTATAATAGTTCTTTGGAACTAAAATCTATAACTCATTGTTATTTTTAACCAAAATTTTGTTTTATTTTATAATTTTGTTAAACTTTTATGATAACTTTGTTTTTATACATTTTATTGTCATATAAATATTTAAAATTTGTTTAGTAAAAATATGTTTTTATAACTTTTGATTTTAATAACAAATGGTCTAATTTATTAATTTTATTATTATTTTGCTTATTCACCAAAAAAATACCTATTATAATATTATGCAATGGTGATTACTGATTCTTCTATAGAAAAATAATGATGTCACATATGTGTGACATCAGGTTTCTGTAAAGGATAACCACTGAAAAAACCTGATGTCACACATATGTGACATGTCCTTAATATCCGAAAATACTTTATAAATAATATTATAAAATATATTACTATGAGATACAATGAGTTTATTTTTAATTAAAAGCCATTTTATGAGATGGTATATTTAAAGACCACTCAAATTTAAGCCTTGGTCGTGAACGTGTTAATGTATGGTATAATTATAAAGAAAACGATAATCAACGGTTTTTGCTCGTGGCAAATTCATCTATTACTGATGTTGGATCTTGTATCAACTGTCCACTCAGTTCCCTTTCTATTGATAAAATTGCAGAATTATGAAGTCTTTCACTTGTCATTTTAGATCTTAAATATGTCTTGATTCTGCGCATCGCAGAGAAGATCCTCTCAGCAGTCGCACTAGTCACAGGTATCACTAAAACTCGAGTAATTATTTCATTAATTTCTTGAAAAGCAGGTTTCATAATTGTTAATTCTTTGTGAAGCTCTACAATATTTGGAGTATTTTCAAACATATTTTTTACTAAAATTGATTGAGAAGCAATAGTTTCTATATTACACATATTGTCTCTTCCATATATGTATATTAACCAAGTATTTCAATTTTTCAATGTCCATAAAATTACTAGAATTTGGATCACATGCATCAACAGCAGTTAATATATCTATATTTTCATCAAATCTATAATTCATTTCTTGTATAATTGTGTCTATAATTTCAAAGTATTGACGTCGAATTTCATCTTTTTCATTGTCAGTCTTGAGTTTGAGAGAATTACTTTTACCAACCGTAGAATAAACAAAACTATTGTTCAATTTTGATGATAAATTCATTTTTCTACTTGGCATAGAAATTGAGGTTGTAGTAGTTTGGTTACATGGTATTGTTATATTTAACTCTTGAGCAACAATCACAGATTCATCGAACAATTTATTAAATTTGTCTTCATTTCTCATATTTTGTAATAACATTTTTGTTGACTTTACTAATTTCAAACACTTGATAATATCTAGAGAAGATTTTTGAAAATAAACTGATAAGTTGTTAATGTGACCTAAAATATCATCCAAGTAAAATAGAGTTAAAATTACATGAAATGAAAAAAATTGATGTAGAAGACCACGGGCCTCAGCGGCTTTTTTTTTTTGAACTTTTAGAACATTCTGTTAATGCAACAATTACACATTTAAATTTACTTTAGAAAAAATGGACACCTTTATACTTAGAAACCCACCTAGTTTCACAATGTTGAGGGACTTCAATAATTTTGCCACAACCTTTTTGAGCTTGTATAAAAGCATTATGTCTTATCGTAGAAGAGCTTTGAAAAGCATAAATTGCTTCTAACAATCCTATTATTTCATCAAGTGCTTCAACTTTTTTTGCTGTGTCTACCAAAACTAAATTGAGTCTATGAGCGTAACACGGTTTTTAATATTTGTTGCTGAGTACAATTATTTACTTGGCATGATACAGCTCCAGATGTTTTTAAAGTTTTATAAGCTTTATATTTTTCCAAGCTTAATTTGTGAATGGCAGAATTTTGATGTTTTAATGTACCATCAGTAATTCGTTTCCAATCACAATAGCCTTGTTTAATAAAAACATGTTGTCCAGGTGTATTACTTATATTTATAGCGAAATGCCGACAGTAATAACAATAAATTCTGTCTTTTTGTTTAGAATACTCAATCCATGGATATTTTGAATACCATGACGAATTGAATGATCGATATTTATTGTATATCATCCGACGAGGAAACAAGGAAATGCTAGGCTGAACTGCTTGTTCATCAATATTGTCACTAATGTCAAATACTTCTTCATCATAACTAGATTCTAACTGTTTTGCATCAGTTGGAGTTAAATTCGTTAAATTTGTTGTGATCGACTTGTCCGTACTCACTGTTGATTTATTTACTAAAAATCGTTTCATAATGACTATTTATTAACAACGCCAAATATCAAAATATTAATTAAAACACAAATTTATATTAAAACGTATTAGGTATTTTATTTACCGTAAACCGGGGATACTTTGGCCCACCGTTGAAATTTCACACACTTTTGTATGCTGTGATAAGACATTTGACTATTATCAAAATGTTGTGATGGTTCTCGATAGTTGGCAATACTGGTAACCGAATATGATAACAGTTTTTGCCATTATCACTTGCCCTGTTATCAAAAAAAATTATGTTTGTAATAACCGTTTTTCGACGCAAAAAAACGCTCTCAAAAAATCTTTTCTCGTACTATATGAAAATATAATTGTCGCTGAACTCGGTAAGTCTGATACATTTTCACAAATATAGTTCTAATAAAGTATTTATTAAGACATTTGAAATAAAAACAAATGTGTGCCTGTAAACTTACATTTTCGAGGCCGGGGTAACATTGTCCCACTATTATTTGTTAGTGATAGATAAAATGTGAGTAGGTACCGAATTTTTTTTTACATTTTTTGGCATTATTATGTTATTTTAATGTTTCAAATGGTCTTTTGAAGTACTAAAGGTATAACCTACCTACTTTATTTATATGGTTCTTCATTTTTTTTGTCCTTTTTGTTTAACAGTCCACGATGCCGCGTAAAATTGTTCGAGAACTAGGTACAAGGACCTACGTAAATTATAAGCCGGAAGTTTTAGAGAAATGTTTGAGAGCCATTACTACAAAAACAATGACTCAACGCGAACGCGCAGCCTCAGCACACTTCAATATACCAAGATCGACTATCAAAAATAAACTTAAAAAAAAACACGGTAAGAACATTGGCCGTCCTACAACTTTTAGTGCAGCTGAGGAAACTAGCTTTGCGCAACATTGTACTAAACTGGCAGATTTCGGGTTTCCCTTAATCCCCACGGATTTAAAGTTGTCCATAAAAACTTATCTAGATACCAAAGTTGTTCGTGTATCACGATTTAAGAATAATACCCCGGGTGATGATTGGGTCTCCGGTTTTTTAAAACGACACCCAGAACTATCGGTCAAAGTTAGTTCGAATATAAAAAAAAGTCGTGCAAAAATCACTGCCGATGATATAAACGATTATATGGAACGTCTTGAAAAAAATTTAGCAGGTATTCCACCCTCGCGCATTTTTAATTACGACGAAACCAATCTTACAGACGACCCCGGCAATAAAAAAGTCTTATGTAAAAAAGGGACAAAATACGTAGAACAAATTTGCAACAGCACTAAGAGCGCTATTTCGTTAATGTTTTGTGGAAATGCGGAGGGGCATATAATCCCTAATTACGTCGTGTATAAAGCGGAAGCATTGTGGACCACATGGACAGAGGGGGGTCCACCGAACACGAGATACAACCGTAGCAAAAGTGGTTGGTTCGACACTAATATTTTCCGAAATTGGTTTGAGACAACTTTTTTAAAAGAAGTCCAAGGTGGTGGCCCTTGTGCATTAATAGGCGATAACTTGGCGTCCCACATAAATGAATGCGTGATAGAAATATGTGAAGCTCACGAAATCAAGTTTATTTGCTTACCACCAAATACTACTCACATTACACAACCCCTCGATATTGCTTTTTTCCGCCCGATGAAAGGGGCTTGGAGAAATATTTTAAGGGAATGGAAAAAAACAAAAATGGGCTCTTGTTTTACAACTCTACCAAAAGATTTATTTCCCAGACTCCTGACCAAATTGATGGAAAAAATTTATATGAATAAAGCCGAGAATTTAAAATCTGGTTTCATCAAAGCTGGCATCTACCCCTTAAACCGACAAAAACTTTTAGACTGGTTGGCAGAAAATAAAGGGGAAATGTTCGACCAAGACTTAATAGGCAATGCCTTTCTCGACCGCATTCAAAAAGAACGTGACGATTTTATTGGTGTAGGTGGAAAACAGAGAAAAAAAAAATTAGAAGTGTCACCCGGCGACAGTATTTCCGTCGAAGAAATTCGAAAATCACGCGGAATATCAGGACCTTCAAATGAAACACTTCGACCAAATAGAAGTTAAAGTACGCTGAGTTGTCTTCCTCGAGCGAATCCGATATTGACGGTATTGACACTTTATTAAATGACAGTGATGATATTGATCTTGATCCTGATAGTGACAGCGAGGATGTTGATAATCTCGATCAGGCTGTCGCCGAAGCAGAGGAAGAACAACAAGCTTCGAATTACAACGTTGGCGATTTTGTTATTGTACAAATTGAAAACAAAAACTTTCCTGGTCGTATTATATCAATTTTCGATGAAGGCGCCAAAGTAGATTGTATGGAGAAGTTGTCAAAACAGTGGAGGTGGCCGTCCAAAAAAGACTGTATTGACTACGAATGGAGCGACATAATACGCAAAATTCAGTCACCGTTATTATGTAAGCGCAATTTTTTTAGAGTACCAGACCTTGAAGATTTTGTCTGATAACCTTTCTTCTTTATTTTGTTTAAAGTAAATATACATTTATTAAGTAAGAACTATTTTTTTTTTTAATTTAATGTATTTGACGAAGAATATAAATTTTTTTTTCAATTAAAAGGCTGTTTTATTTGTCCATTTAGCTTGTTTTACCATAAAAATTGGTTTAATCTAATGTTATGAACCCCTGAATCATATTATAATATAATATTATTTCACATGATATTTTTTAAACCATCAGGAATAGTGTGTTATACGACAGCGAGACCGTGGAATCCGCTGACGCAGGATTTTGATTGTGACACGGAGCGTCGTCGTCCAACACACTATACGGGAGGCCAGGCAGTCGTCTTTAGTCTTAATATTACGTCTGAACCGATACATTGTCATTAGCCATAGTAAATAATAAAATATAATTTTTATTTAATTATTTTGCGTGCGTTATTTTATTTTGTTGTGAAAATTCATAACATTTTTGGTGGCAGCGGGTGCGATACGATAGTATTCCAGTTCTACGCTCAAGAATAATAATTACTTAAATCGGCAAATTAATGATCGTATATTATATACCGTGTATAAGTAGTGAACAGCCGTAATTTGTTTTCATCAAGACTCAACAGAAACTTCAGACCATTCGCAAACATTCAAGAAAATCGCAGACAATCTACCAGAATCTCATTCATCTCAAAATTCCTGAAATAACAGGTATATTATTTTTTCTTTTATTCAACACGTTGGGTGAAGCCTGTAGAGCGCCGCCCGAATCGTTGACTAAGGAAAAAAAAATCGATAGTGATAATCGATAGTGGACATCGATTGTGAAAATCGATAGTGGGCATCGATATCAGTTGATAACATATCAATTGATATCTTATCATATCAACAACCTTATCATATCAACAATCTTATCATATCAACAATTTTATCAAAAAAAAAAAAATAAAAAAAATATTTTGTTAATTATAATCATCATTGATTGTAATAAGCATTATCCATACACTACGTCGGATTAACCAAAAACGACATCGGGACGAAACCCACTATCCGTAGTGGTCCTCGCGCCAGCAGTTTCGAGGCAAGCGATCGTCGTTCCCACAAGAGCAGTCGAAGCGGATATTCGTCGTTGATACAGCGTTGCAGAGTACCGATACCAATAACAGCAGTCCGAGCCAACCAGATCATTTCAAAACATTCACCACAGATTATTATGGCCAGTTTAACTGCGTATTTGGTATTGTGAGTAATTGACAATTGATGTAATATTAATTTTTCATTAATTTAAATTGGTACATTTTTTCTCTTTATATATATTTAAAATTCGAAATCAATATTTTTACACTTTTATTGTATTATATTAAGTAGTAAATGAGCGATAACGAGGAGGATACTACTGAGCCCAGTACTTCTAACCCGGTCCTTACACCACGTGTTAGTTTACCTGTCAGATTTGCTAACCCAGAAAATCCAAATTTAGAGCGTCCTATAGCCCTTTTATCATCAGAAATATTAGCAGGTCAAACGAATCAATTAGTTAACAATAACGAATCCCTCTTAATAAATATTAGTCAAACCTTAGTTGAAGTAGATAGGACACTAACTTTAACTGATAGCATAATGAATGACAATATATTAAACCAAACGATAGAACATAACATGGGGGAAAGTCAAACATTATTAGAACCTAGTAAAATCGCAGGTAGTTCGTTGAGTGGAGACGTCCAAAAATTGACACAAATAACAGAATCTTTATCCACATCAGACAGAGCGGTGGACACAATAGGTTTAGAAGCAGCACTAAAACTTTTACCCTCAACGTTCAGCGGAATCAATCAAGAAGACCTTGAAGTCTTTCTCGAACAATGCGAGTTTGCGATCATGTGCGCAAATGATCGTGCAAAACCCAGATTATTACAAGGAATTATGATAAGGTTAACGAATAAAGCTCGAGCAGCAATCAAATTCCGAACCATTAATACTTGGAACGAGCTAAAGGAGACGTTAAAGAGCTCACTAGAGCCTAAACGCACTACTACGCATTTATATCTAGAGCTGTACTCAAGCAAACAAAGACCAAACGAAGATGTAGCTTCGTACTCTTCACGGATTGAATCACTACAGACACTCATCCTAGAACAGGAGACAAGTGGGAAAACTTTAGAAGCAGCTACAGTTTTGGAGAACAGTTTAAAAGCACAAACCATCCAAGTATTCATCGAAGAACTTGGAAATCTTAAAGATTTTATAAAGGCAAGAAACCCTCCTACCTTGGACAAAGCCATACAGGCAGCACGTGAAGAAGAAAGAGTGAGGAAATCTCTCGAAGAATCCAAACGATTTTATGAAGTACCTAACAAGCAACAAAACGGTAAAACTCAGAACAAAAAACCGAGTACACCATGTTTTCATTGTGGAAAAATGGGGCATAGTGCACCGGATTGCCGATCACACCAAAGTACATCAAACAGCGGAAACTCAACAAATCATCCACCAAAGGCTACAGTTAACACTATCACCTGTAGGTACTGCAAGAAATCCGGCCACACGAAGGAAGTGTGTCGGAAGTTAAAATACGTTAACTCTAAAAAAGGAATAGAAACTTCAGAAAACGTATCGAAAAATCAGGGAAACCAATCGCAGTCGGACATCAACGGCGGACGTCCGGCAAGCAGTTTAAAACAGCCGCAGTCACTTTCCAAAATTCGTCTTAATGACTTCCATTAAACATAAACTCGACAACGATAATCACATTACCTGTCAAAGCCTCCAGACCAATAAGAAATCTATCCGATTTCTGCTCGATTCGGGTAGTGATTTAAATTTAATTAAACTATCAGCTCTTAAAGGTGAAGTGATGGTATATGATAATACCATTTACCAACTAAAAGGGATCACAGAACATTGTATTCATACCTTAGGGACTACAAATCTTGACATTCAAGTTAGAGGTGACAAACGAACTGTTGAATTCCACGTTGTACAACCTTCATTTCCAGTGCCACATGAAGGCATATTAGGAAAACATTTCATCGTCGGACAAGGAGCAATCATAAATTATCAGACCAACGAGCTAACACTCACGGATCGTTCCAGCATCACACTACAACCACGTACAGAAACTATTGTAGCAGCTCCGGCGCCAGACACAGCAGAGGATATTCAAATCCTGGTTGATAATCAAAAACTAGCAGAGACCGTTACATGTGGAAATTGCATCACCACCGTAAAAAATAAATCCGTCTTCATATCACTCATAAATCCAACAGAGAATCCTATTCAAATTCGAATCCCTAATCTAGAACAATTAGTTCATGAAGAATATAACGAAGCTTACGTTCATACAACACAAATGCAAGAACAATCAACAACTCCGATAAAATGTAACAGAATAGCCCTTTTATACGAAGCCCTTCGAACAGATCATCTAAATGAAGAAGAAAAATCTTCTTTGTTGTCTATCTGCAACGACTACTCAGACATATTCTTTTTAGACGGTGACAAAATTCGAGCAACTACTGCAATTGCACACGAAATCAGAACCTCGGAAGCAGTGCAACCAATAAATGATAAACCGTATCGTTTACCACAACGACATCGGCAGGAGATAACTGACCAGATGGAAGCACTAGAAAGGGACGGAGTAATCACTCCCAGTGATTCCCCTTTGGAATGCTCCTCTACTAGTGGTACCAAAGAAACCAGACATCAATGGAAAAGTCAAGTACCGAGTCTGCGTAGATTTCAGAAAATTAAATCAAGTGACAGTGGGAGATGCCTTCCCACTACCAAACATTACAGACATTTTGGATCAGTTGGGGAAATCAAAGTATTATACAACTCTTGATTTAGCCCAGGGTTACCATCAGGTCCCGATGAACCCTACAGATCGTGAAAAGACAGCCTTTTCGACAGACAAGGGTCACTACGAGTTCTCATGCATGCCTTTTGGACTGAAAGGTGCCCCCGGAACTTTTCAACGATTAATGAACAAGGTACTCACAGGACTAAATGGATTAAAAGCCTATGTGTACCTTGACGACATCATAGTATATGCTAAAGATCTCTCCGACCATTCACAGAAACTCGTCAACATTTTCAATAGGCTCAGACAATACAATTTAACACTTCAACCCATAAAATGCGAATTCCTCAGAAAGGAAGTAACGTACCTAGGACATCGAATCACGGACGAAGGTGTAAAGCCAGACCCTCAAAAAGTGGAATGTGTTCAGAAATTTCCGATTCCAAAAAACGTCAAAGAGATCAAATCTTTTCTTGGGTTATCCGGATATTACCGACGATTCATCCAAAACTACGGTCAAATCGCAAAACCTCTAACAACATTACTCAAGAAGGATGTTCCATTTAGGTGGAGTGATATGTGCCAACAATCGTTTGAAACATTAAAAAATTGTTTAATCCAATCTCCGATACTTCAGTACCCAGATTTCACAAAACCTTTTAACCTCACGTGCGATGCCAGTAACTATGCTATAGGCTGTGTTCTTTCCCAAGGACCAATAGGTAAGGACTTACCAATAGCATACGCTTCGAGAACCCTAAACAAAGCAGAAATAAATTATAACACAACTGAAAAAGAACTTTCTAGTATAGTGTGGGGTATAAAGGTATTTCGACCATATCTCTTTGGACAAAAATTTAATGTCATAACGGATCATCGCGCACTAGTATGGCTCTTCAATTTAAAGGATCCTGGTTCTAGACTTACTCGTTGGCGACTCAAATTAGAAGAATATCAATATACAATTCAATACAAGCCAGGAGCAAGTAATACTAATGCTGATGCTCTTAGTCGAATTCACAGAGTTGTTACTAGATCACAACAAAACACTGACACTACTGACTCTATTCAAGGCATCGAAAACCAAGAAATACCTTCGGAAATCCCTAAATCATTCTCAGACACTCGATCAGAACTTCCAGAACATTTAGAGCCTTCACAGCCACAAGAAACAGATGAGTACAATAGTTTCTTAACTGCTGACTCAAGTAATAAAAAATCTACTCCGAATGTTCTCGAAATCCAAGGGAATATTTTTGACGAAAAGTTGAATGCAACTCTAGTAGTGGGTGTATCGGCAGATTTTAAAATGACGCAAGGATTAGCGTTAGCTGTGCGAAGAAAATTTGGGAACATCACCCAACTACGTGAACTAAATAAATCCGTCACGGAAATCGCCTCATTAGACACAGAAAATATATCAGTATTTTATCTAATCACAAGAGAACACTATTGGCAAAAACCTACATACCAAAACGTGTTTCAGAGCCTCATAAATCTCAAAAAAGCATGCATGGAACGACAAATTACACATTTGGCAATGCCACGTTTAGTGTGCAGTCCGCAAGGATTAAAATGGGAAACCATTCGTTCTATGTTATATTATATATTCCGGAACTCTTCTATTACCATAAAAGTGATGGTAAAAGAGCAGCCGACACCAGAAGAACAGCTATAAATACTGAAAGAATTCCAAGAAAATCCTTTGGGTGGACACCAAGGCATTACCCGTACTTATCGACGAATATCTCAACATTATCAATGGAAAGGTATGAGACGGATGATAAAAAACTACGTCCTATCATGCACAGTTTGTCAATTTAGCAAGACAACAAACCGAGCAATCAAAGAACCGATGGTGGTCACGACCACTGCATCTCGTCCTTTTGAAAAAATATTCATGGACATTGTCGGCCCATTACCTAAGTCAGCCAGTGGAAACGCATTTATCTTAACATTACAGGACGACTTATCGAAATTCGCATGGGCAGTTCCCATGTACAATCACGAAGCCAATACTGTGGCACATCACTTCGTTACTCAATTCGTATGTCTGCATGGACTTCCACAGACTCTTGTCACAGATTGCGGAACTGAATTCCTGAGTAAAATCTTTAAAGAAGTATGTAATCTGCTGAAGATCAAACAAACTTCTTCAAATCCTTATCACCCACAGAGCAATGGATCATTGGAAAGGAGTCACAGAACCTTAGGTGAATGCCTGCGTAGTTTTGCAAATAAAGACCCTCAGAATTGGGACGCACATGTTCCATTTGCTATGTTCTGCCACAATTCGACAGTACACTCTGCTACGAATTTCCAACCGTATGAACTAGTCTATGGAAACAAACTCACAGTTCCAAATTCATTTACTCGGAATCCGGAACCCCAGTATAATTATAATGACTATTGTCATGAATTAAAGAAAAATATGCAAGAAGCTCATCAATTAGCTAAGGCACAACTACAAACCAACAAGATTGAATCGAAGAATCGTTACGACCAAACGCTAAAACCTCTAAACATAAATCCTGGCGACAAAGTAATGATGCAGGAAAAGCGAAGCAAAGGAAAACTAGCACCAAAATGGCTAGGACCCTATAGTGTCATAGAATCTCACCCAAACTCCCCTAATCTGACAATATTAAAAAAGAATAAACCAGTCACTCTGCATAGAAATCTATGTAAAAAGTTTCATGAAAGGAATTAAACTATGTTTCAGAATTAGCATGATCACTCTCCAACCTATACAATCTTCAATTAAGAACCTCGAAATGAGTGATTTTAACAGACCATTCACACCAATGTTTAATGTAACATGCTTCGCAAACAATCAAGGACTGTACTATGAGTCACATGGAGATATTAGATTATCGCATTTCAGTTGGAATTTGGTAACTTACCTCAATCTCGATACATTCATTTCGAAATACGCCATGATAATGAAATACTATGAATCGACTACGGATATTTGTAAGAAAATGACAGAAAATTTTGGAAGTGTGGAAATCTCTAACACTTGTGAACTATTCATACAACAGTTTTCTCGGGCAACATTACCTTACTTAAATGAGATTGACGCAAATCATCGTAGTTTGATGTTAGCCATTGTTTATAAACAGACAGAAGACACTAGGATTCGCCGAGGATTGGGATCTGCCTTTAGGCGTGTGGCCAACGTTCTACATGGCATGTGCTCAAAAATTGATATTGAATTCATAATAAGCAAAATAATAGAATTAAATAGAACCAAAGCTAACAGCCTAAACTTGACACCGGAGAAGATAAGAATAGCACAGACAGACACAAACCATACTACACAGCAAATTGAAAAGCAACAACAAAAGCTGGAGGAAAACCTTCATTTCTTACAAAAACAAACAAATAATAGTATTCAAAACATTAACAAACTAGAATTTAAAAACAGAATATTAGAACAAGTTTTTATATTTGAAGTAATATTGAACAAATATGCATATGAAACCCAGAACCTCGTAGCCGTATTAAATGCAGCAGTAGACGGAAAATTACACACTAGTATGTTCACACCACAAAAGCTATACAGAGAATTGTTAGAAATAAAAATGGAAATACCTATCGGAAATGCTCTTCCATTAGAAGTTAACACTGAAACTCTAATCGAATTTTATAGAATATCCGAAATCACCTTAATTCACAAAAATAATTTTTTAATATATGTATGTTATGGAAATTCCTTTAATTTCCAGTGATGAGTATACTATGTATCACCCAATACCATTACCGATACAATACAATGGGAATACAATAATACTAATTGACCCAGAATTAGACTATATTGGATTTAGCCGAGACAATGAACATTTCCTAACGTTAAGATTAGAACAATGGGAAAAATGTATACAAGCAACACCCTACAAGATCTGTAAGGACATCCAACAAATCCACCACAGTGCAACATCCGAGTTATGCGCTATCTCACTAATCACAAATTACCAATCAAGCTCAAAATATGATTGCAAGGTCAAGTTTTTATCACTACATTCACCAATTTGGCATAAATTAGCCCAAACTAACTCTTGGATATATTATAGTCAAACCGAGATAGGAACTATCACTTACCAAAATTCACCACAAACATCTAAAATTGAGATTTCAGGGGTTTTCACAAATAATCGACCAAGTAAGAATACCCAGCATGACATTATACCAGATAATAATAAAAATAACGTAATGAAACTTTTGGAAGAATCTGTTAAGAATGTTTTACCCCAGAACGTTACGAGCAACATTCTTATTAAAGATCTTAACCACTTAGCAAACATAGCATCTGACATTAGTAAGCTTCCACACGTTTCCTCAGAACCTCTATTAATATTAAGAATTTAATTTTATGTAATAATTATTTATGTATTTATGTATCTTTCGCCATAACATTTAGCATAATAATTTATAAATTAAGAATTAATCGTATTAAAACATACAACCCTGAAATACCAGATAATAAATGAAGTATTAGTCGGGTCAAAATTCCGGTATAAAATTAATTGTATCCTGTAATTTTATTTAAATCTGTACAACTTGTACAATTTTTTTTTCTCTTTCTTTCTCTTACTGTAACGACACTGACCTCCTCAGAAAATTTCGGATCCTCGCAGACACTCAGGATTGGGTGAAACTCGGTGGTCATAGGACCCCCGTGTTTCATTTAGTCTGGGGGGTGTTATGAACCCCTGAATCATATTATAATATAATATTATTTCACATGATATTTTTTAAACCATCAGGAATAGTGTGTTATACGACAGCGAGACCGTGGAATCCGCTGACGCAGGATTTTGATTGTGACACGGAGCGTCGTCGTCCAACACACTATACGGGAGGCCAGGCAGTCGTCTTTAGTCTTAATATTACGTCTGAACCGATACATTGTCATTAGCCATAGTAAATAATAAAATATAATTTTTATTTAATTATTTTGCGTGCGTTATTTTATTTTGTTGTGAAAATTCATAACACTAATCTCAAGATATTTTAAACTTTGAAGAGTAAAAACGAATCGACATTAATCGACAACGGTCAGTGGTCACACCGCAACTGATAATATTTATAAATTAATAGCAAAAATATAGAGAAAATAATATTTATTATTATTATAAACACTAAAATCGTGGCGCGCATGGATTGTCTTATCGATTATACAATAATAATGCTATAATACTGATAATATTATGAATACGTATAATATTATACTGATATACGTCACTCACTGATGTTGTTACACATAAAATTAACACACCACGATTAACGAAATCCATAAATATTCGTCCGTATCGAACACCATGGGCTTATCAGGTAGAAATCGAAAAACAAATACAGGACATGAAAAAAGATAATATAATACGCAACTCAGTTTCACCGTTCAATTTTCCACTAGTAGTAGTTAAAAAGAAAAAAGGCGAGAACGGTCAGCAGGAACTTAGGGTATGCGTGGATTTTCGGAAACTAAACGAAGTCACAGATAACGAGGCATATTGTCTGCCGAACCTATTAGAAATTTTGGAATCCCTGGGGTCATCCAAGTATTTCAGTACACTGGATTTGGCATCGGGTTACCACCAAATAAAAATAGATAGTGGAGATATCCATAAAACCGCGTTTTCAACGAAATCGGGGCACTACGAGTTTTTACGTATGCCTTTTGGGCTGAGCTCCGCTCCAGCTACGTTTACGAGAGCGATGAAGTCTATTTTAACCCTTCAACGCCCATTGTAGCAGAAGTGCAACACGTTCAAAACATAATTATATTTTATTATTTTCAATATATTTTAAGTAAGTGGCGCTATCTGGTTAATCTAGAAAGAAATATCTACCAGCTGTTATTAACAACACGGCGATATGATGAATAATCAATGTTTAGTTTCCCGCCAAATTGTGCATAGTACTTTTTGTGATAATAACGTTTATGTGCGTTTTATTTTTGACATTATATACGTAAAATCTTCGTTTATTCTTAAAAAAAAAAATACTACATACTCAGGTAAGTTATATAGATTCTATATATATACACCAGCATAGATATTATTCGTTTTTATTTGAATTATACTAAAATCTAATCATGTTGCATATTTGCTACAGTGGGCAATAAATCAACGACATGAATCGTAACATTTTAAATGACGAAGAATTATTGGAACTTCTTTATAATACTAATTGGTCGGATAGTGAAGATGGTTTGGATGTTTCTGACAACGAACAAGACCATCATGTTATAAATATTCACGAAAATGTTGGTATTCCTACTTATGACAATGATGAAGGTAAAATAACTATTTTAATTACTATATACTATACATAATTTATACTTTTATCATACGAAAAATTATATTAGGTAATTTGGATTTATTGGATTTGCCAATTGAAATACAATGTAACTCTGGGGAAACAATACATTTACCTTCTGTTTCTACATCAAATTTAACTAATCAAAATCAATTCAACGTTGTAAATTCAACACCAAGGCGCAGTGTAAGACATGTATCTACCTCCCCATTAGTGAATAATTCAAGAGCTAGTACCAATGAATCATCAAATCCAAAACAAACAGGTAATTTAAAAAAAAAAACAACTGCTTTAACAAATTTAAAATGGAAAAAAGGTAGTTTAGTCACACCTTCTGCATGTCTAACATCTATTGAACCTACACTTCCTCATGATTTGCATTTACTTGCACACCACTGGATTTCTTTGCTTATTTTTTCACTGATGAGCTTCTTACCAAAATCAAAGAAGAAACTGAATTGTATGCTGTTCAAAAGAATCCTAACAAACCAGTTACATTAAGTATTAATGAAATAAAAAGGTATTTGGGAATTTGTATTTATGCTTCTGTACTGCATGTGCCAAAAATTAGGGACTATTGGTCCGCTGAATTGGGATATCCTATGATATTTAACGCTATGAGTCGCAATAGATTTGAGCTAATTAAGAGTGTTTTACATTTCAATAATAATAATAATATGCTATCATCAAATGACCCAAATCGTGATCGCCTTCATAAACTGAGACCTCTAATTGATTACTTGAATAATCGCTTTTCTTCTATACCTTGCAAACAAGCTTTATCTTTAGATGAACAATTATGCGCAACTAAAGCACAAAGTTACATGAAACAGTATCTTCCAGATAAACCACATAAGTGGGGGTTTAAATTGTTTGTTTTGACAGATACACAAGGATATGCGTATCGTTTTGAGATTTACTCCGGCCAAGAAAACAATTCGATATTTTGACACCCCGATGAACCAGATTTCGGAGCTTCGTCAAATGTAGTGGTAAGATTATCAAGAAATGTTCCGGTCAACAAAAACCATATAATGTATTTTGATAATTATTACACTGCTATTCCAGTAATGGAATTTTTATACAAAAAAAATATATATAGTTTAGGAACAGTCAGAATAGATCGTCTTCCTAACTGCCCTTTACCAGACAAAAATGGCGAAAAAAAATGAAAAGAGGAGAATCTATAGAGTATATCACATCATATGAGTCCACGCCTATTTCTGCAGTTACATGGAAAGACAACAAAGCGGTTAAGCTATTATCGACATACTGCGGAGAAAATCCGAAATCGAAAATGACCCGATTTGATCGATCTAAAAAGACTAATACAGAAATCGACTGCCCAATGCTTATAAGTGAATATAATAAACATATGGGTGGAGTCGATTTGTTAGATAGCCATATAGGAAGATATAAAATACGGTTCCGCAGTCGCAAATGGTATATGCGCTTATTTTACCATTTAATTGACCTTTCTGTTGTAAACTCGTGGTTGCTCTTCAAACGAGTAAAAGAGCAACAAAATGAAAAACCAGAAATTGAATTACCGGATTGGAGAAAACAACTGGCTTGCGGTTTGGTAAAATCTGGGCAAATAAGAGTAAGTGGACGTGGACGACCAACAACATCATTGGAAGTAAAAATTGCTAGCACTAGGCCACAGTCATTTCGCCCCACAAAAGATGTGCGTACTGACAAAACTGACCACTGGCCACAATTTTCTGACAAACGGGAGAGATGCAAAATGCCGTCGTGTAAAGGTTTCACTTACATAAAATGTTCGAAATGCACAATATATTTATGTTTGAACCGCAATAATAATTGTTTCACTAATTATCATATGTAACTATATTATGTTTTTATTATAATATTAATGCCCACTGTTGCATAAATGCTACAAGTTATAAAGTTTAAGTTAAAATAAAAAGTTATGAATTTAGATTTTTTTACTTATTTTTTTCGAATTCCTGGTATTTTAATCCATGTATATAAATTTTAATATACAAATTTAAAAAAATTGGGTACTGATGGGTTAATGGGTTTGGAAGAAATGTGTACGGCATATCTCGATGACATTGTAGTACACGGGTCAAGTTTAATAGATCACGGTAATAGACTAACGGAAGTTTTCAAGCGATTACGTACACATCATCTTAAATTACAACCGAGCAAATGCGCGTTTTTACGTAAGGAAGTGTTGTACCTAGGTCATGTAATTAACGAAACAGGGGTCTCACCAGATCCGAATAAATTAAAATGTATAAAAGAATACTCGAAGTTAAAAAACGCGAAAGATATAAAATCATTTCTTGGGTTACTTAATTATTATCGACGATTTGTCGACAATTTCGCGAAAATCGCAAAACCACTTACGAATTTATTGAAAAAAGACGTGCCATTCGTGTGGACTGATATGTGCGAACATGCTTTTGAGGAATTAAAACAAGTACTGACGAACCCACCGTTATTAATTTATCCAGATTGGGAAAAAGGAAACTTTAACTTGTTAACGGACGCGAGCCAATATGCGATTGGGACCGTGCTATCGCAGGGCGATATTACGAACGACCAGCCGATCGCATACGCCAGCCGTACATTAAATAAAGCAGAGACAAATTATAGTGTTATTCAAAAAGAACTATTGGCCATTGCGTGGGCCGTCAAATATTTCCGACCATACTTGTATGGACAAAAATTTAAAATAATTACGGACCATAGGCCCTTAACGTACTTATTTAATATTAAAGATGCGTCGTCACAATTAATGAGATGGCGATTGCAACTCGAAGAATACGATTACAAAATTATTTATAGGGCCGGGTCATTGCATTCAAACGCAGACTGTTTATCGCGGATACGCATAATTTCCGACAATACTGAACGCCACACGTACGAAACGTTTTTACAGCAGCTGGCTGAAAAACCTATTTTAAACGCAAAGGTCGTAGAGGTCGCGAACAGTATACGGAATGCTAGTGCAACGGAAAATCTGATATTACCCATCGCGGGAGACCTAATCGTAACACATCACGGAATACGCGAAGTTTTTTCTAAATATGACATTACAACTCGTTTACAATTTACTGATAATAGTAATTTTATGATAATTGAACAAAATGCTAGATTAATCATAATCTATAGATTCAAAGAAACACATTTAACCGAATTGTCGGGAGAGCAATATTTTTATGCTATAAACGGGATTAAAGATTTTTGTAAAGAAAGGGAAATAAATTCGTTTTCGATTATACGTCTTGAGGGATTAACGACGCTCACCAATTTCGAGCGCACTCGAGCCATGTTTAGATTTTTATTTAAAGAATCGGATATAAGCGTAACCATTTACACCGAGCAGAGTTGGACCTCGGAAGAACGGGAGCGTATAATATATGAATACCACGGCACTCCGTTAGGGGGACACTCCGGTATATCGCGTACCGTTAAGCGGTTACAAATAAATTACAATTGGAAAAATTTAAAGAAAGACGTGAAAAAATATATTAGGAATTGTGACATATGTCAAAAGAATAAGTCACACGTTAAAACAAAACAACCGATGATTATAACGACAACGGTAACAAAACCTTTCGAACGCATATGTTTGGACATAGTGGGCCCACTTCCACCCACAACCGGGGGAAACACGTACATTTTGACATTGCAAGATGAATTATCGCGATAATCGTTAGCTATGGCCCTCATCACTACGGATGCATCTACGGTAGCTTAGGCGTTCGTAGAGCATTTCGTATGCATTTTCGGGATTCCAACTTCCATACTAACTGACTGTGGTACTAATTTCTTATCGGATATTTTTAAAAGCATGTGCAAATTATTAGACATCGAAAAGTCTAAGACAACGCCGTGGCACCCACAGACAAACGGGTTTTTAGAACGTAGCCATTCCACTCTAAAATCGTATTTACGTAGTTTTGTGGACAAGGACAATAACTGGGATAGGCTATTAACATATGCGATGTTTTGTTATAATACCACGGTACATACATCAACATCATATACGCCATACGAATTAGTATTCGGGCAGAAACCGAACATACCGTCGTCTTTTCATAGGGAACCTGAAGCGCAGTATAATTATGATAATTATGTACTCGATTTAAAACGCATCATGCAGGAAGCGCACAAACTGGCACGCGCCAACTTAATTAAAAAAAAGGGGGTCAAGTGGATGTCGCTCCGCTGTACAGTAGGCTACAAGTAGATCACTGTACTATAATGGATGGTATTAAATTTGAATTCAATGATATAATATCATTGTATAAGAAAAACGATTCTGAGCGGAGACGGTATGTCAGTCTAGGATATTTTAAATTATATTGATATTGTTATTATACGGTAGCGGTTAAGTTGAATTAATATTATTCATATTATTTAATTATTAACCTAAAATTATCAGTGATGCTATAAAAATATTATAATATATACTTTTACTCGTTAAAATTGATTTTAATATGTAATTCCGTCAAATTTGAACTTAAAATGTCTATAAAAAATAACTGTGTTTAAATATTTTTTAGATTTTTGAATACAGTATGTACTATTTATTAGAATCTTTATTTTAAATTTTCAATCCTTAGTTATAAAAACTGACCATTTTATAATTGTTTAATTACAATGATTGATAATTTTCGAGATTTTGATGAATTTTGTCAAAATTCGAACTTTAAATGCTTATAAAAAAAATGTGTGCCTATGTATTTTTAATATTTTTCAATTGCTATTGTAACAATATATCAGGAGCCTTGTATTAAATTTTCATTATTTTTGGCCCAACAAATAAAATGTAATTGATATTAATAGAAAAAAAAACTAAAAAAATTGAAAACTGAAATCGTCCGTAAAAAGTTGAAAAACAGTCAAAATATATTCAAAATTAGATAGTGTATAGAAATAGCTTATATAAACATTCAGTGAAATTTTCATGCATCTACAGTTATTTGTTTTGAATTGCAACAAAATAAGAAAATCGCTACATGAGAAATCGAGTGAATATCTAATCTTGTACAAATTTGAACTTAAAATGCTCATAAAAATTTATTATGATTTGCTTATAAACTTTTTTTTATTGATAAAATTAGACAAACTTATGAGGAATCTTGTATTACATTTTCAAATCTTAGATTTAAAAAGAAAATTTTTTATGAATTTCTAACTCAAAATAAATTGCACATTTTCGTCATTTGTGCGTATTTTGTAAAATTTTGAACTTTGATTACCTATAAATAAAAATTGTGACTACAGATTTTTAATATTTTTCATCTGCCTTTGAAACTATATATTAGAAGCCTACTATTAAATTTTCAAGATTTTTTACCCAACAAATAAAATGTTATTGACATTTATAGAAAAAAAACTAAAAAAATTGGAAACTGAAAATGTTCGTTAACAGCTCAAAATAAGTCAGAACATTTTGAAAATGCTATGGTGTGTAGAAAATGCTTATATAAACATTCGGTCAAAATTTCATGTCTCTACAGTCATTTCTTTTAGAGTTATACCAAAAGCCAAAATCGATTTTGTCGAAAATTGGTTTTCCGTAAAAATTCCCGTTTTTCCCATAATTTTTCATTTGTTTTTCCAGGCGCTCTTGAAAACTACTGGGAAATTTTGACTTTTGACCCCCCAAAGTACCAACTAGATTCACTTTCCTATCAGAAAAGGTACTATTGAAGAAAATCGAAGCAATTTTTCTGTCCTAAAACGTGATGACAGACACAAAAATAAAAAAAAAAACACACATCATTGTAAAACCAATACATTCATCGCTCCGCTCAGAATCTAAAAAAAGAATAATAAAAATTACTATGATAGAAATACGCATGCGATTAATATACAAGTAGGGGACAAAGTCCTTATTAAGGAGCATAATGAACAATGGAACGTCATTGAGTCCAGATTAGAGAAAATAAAGCTCTTGTGTGAGCAATACGATAAATACATAGATAAATTTCCCAATATAGGTTGCGACCCACTGCTGAAACATGCTATATTAATAAATAATAAATTAATTAAGCGTAAAGAATTACTATTAAATTCTGTCGAGCTCAGAGTTCGACGAGGAATTATGAAATCGATCACGCAGGCAGTACAAGTTCTGTACGGGTTATGCGATTGGGATTGTATTAAAAAATTCGATTTATCGATAGGGAAATTAAAAGAGACAAAAACCGATCAATTAAATATACTAAATGAAAATATGAGAATTATAAATATAAAACACGAGGTTAATGAGGCTCATATAGCGAAATTGGAGGAAACCGTACACTCTTTAGTTAATGTTAGTGACAGTAATTACCCTAGGATTTAGTCAAATCGACAATTCACCGCATTTAACCAAGTCATGCTTATACAAATGATTAGGGTAAATACACTAGTAGAAATTTTACAAAGTGCAAGGACGGGTCAAATTCACCCTAGCTTAATAAACACTCAAGCGCTACTTGAACAATTTAGGAATATAAAATTAACACTACCAAGTGGAACCAACATGCCACTGGAGGTCGATCTAAATAATGTATATGAACTCGTTAAGATATCAGATTTGACAGTGTACTATAATAATAATAACATTGTCTTTATTTTAAATATTCCTTTAGTATATCAACATGATTTAAGTTTATATAAATTAATACCGCTACCAGTGTGTTTAATTGGTAATAGGAAAAAATGTATGTATATTAGACCTAAGTATGATTTTCTAGCTGTCACGAAATCGAAAGAACTGTACTCAACTTATGATAATTTTAATCCTAGTTTTTGTAAAAAAATTCAAGAATATTTGATATGTCCCGAAACCCACCCTTTACATTCTAGGAGTATGAGACCTATGTGTGAGAAACTCCTGATGCAGGAGCCGAGAGAGGTTCCACAAAGTTGTGAGGTTCGGTACATCGAAATGGCTACAACAATTTTTCATAAGTTGAGACATAAAAACGAGTGGTTATATGTAACCAACAATGACTCACTATTCGTCACTTGTGATGAAGACAAGGAATCAAAAAACCACATTCTGGAAGGAGCCGGAATAATAACGTTGAACGAAACTTGTCAAGGGTATGCAACTCGAGATGTCCTAATACCAGGTCGGTTGTCAAAAACATCTCAATACACGGATTTCGTTCCAACATCTATGATACCTACGTGATTTACTGGAAGAATCACCAAACAGCCAATACTCAAAAATAATGCAGGACCATCATATAAAAGCAAACCAAATGGAGGACCTTAATTACGTTACGTTCACTCGAGAACAGGTCAACGAACAAATACAACAGCGAGACCGGTACGAGTCACTTGAGACAAAAATATATATATATGTTGTCATTGGAGGGGCTTCAATAACGGTCGTCGTAGCAATAAACGTTATGTTAATATGGTTCGTAAGACATGAAACAACAATTCAACCACGGGGCAGACCATGGGTGTGTCCTGTAATGATGGAAGACAATTGGACACAAACTCAATACCAGGAAACAACAGCGGAGGTCACAAGTACAGCACCACCAGAAGCAGAAGTCGTTCCAGAGGAAGTGAGCGGAGAGTCCAACTTGATCTATCCCAAATTAAAATTCAACCTAAATTAAAAAGGGGGGAATGATAAGTTTTTTTTTTTAGAAAGTCAGGGACTTTCATCGTAGAGGGGAGGGATGTAGTAAACCCAAAACCTATAATACGTTTTAAATTTAATAATATAAAATACATAAATTATACAGGTAGTATAATTTATGAGTAGTAACGTAGGTATTAATATAAATGACTAGTAGACCTAAATAGCGGGATATGTAGATCAAACGGTGAAGACAACAAGTTGTTTTACCGAGTCGCATAATAATGCAATATAACAATATTAGGGATATTAATAAACACCGGCTAGTATATTAAATTATGCATTCGGCGTAATTTATAATAAGTAATGTTAGGTATCAATATAAAATATAAAAGGGGCTTAAATAGCGGAAAGCGTGGATCAGAGGTGAGAACAACAAGTTGTTTCACATAGGCTTATAATAATGCAAGTCGACATTATTAGAAAGTAATATTAGAATACATTATATCACGCCACCGATAGGCCATTGTTAGAGCTCATATAAATATGAGTAACGCACCTACCATTACTGAGATTAGGATCATCACTCTTGTAAAGCTTATGCTCGTCGTGGACTTTGTCACAACCACATCGCCGCGAGTATAAGTCTCCCCAGTACTTAGTTTTTGAACTATTTTCAATTGTACGTTTAATTTAATAAAGTTGTATTAAGTATTTAAAAGTTGTGTCAATTCATTAAAACGTAACATTAAATTATAAGTGCTATCCTTTTCTCAAACAACATCTCAAGACTGGCGACGAACGTGCGACGTCGTTAAATAATTAATGTACTAGTGATCAACGTGTCCTGCACGGCGATCACTACACTTGCTTAATGCTTCATGCTTTATTTAAATTTTAACATTTAAAAACATCTATTCTTTTTAAATGCATTATTTATTTATTTATTTAGAACTATTTCTGATATAAATGTATTATGTATACCTAGGGGTAGATGTTAATATTGAATTGAAAAGTGTACATAATACACCGCCAGACACACCACTTATTGATCCAAAAGACCCTTCAATTGAACTACCTAAAAATCGGCTTGAACTAAGGAATAGAATTATTAATGGTGCATATCAACCTCAAATTATCTTCCCTAGAACATTAATGGGTTTACAATACCGTGGGTTCCTTAAACAGTATTATGATGTTTATAAATGGATTGAATATTCTCCAGCTAAAGATGCTGCATTTTGTTTTCCATGCAGAATATGTAGAGGAAATAGCCTTAACAGTAGCCAGATTGATCTTGCATTTTCTACTAAAGGTTTTAAAAACTGGAAAAACGCAACAAAGGCATTTAACAACCATCAAAAGACAAAAGCACATAATTATAGTTCAGAATCAATGTTAAAATTAATAGATGGAAATTCAATAGATGTTACTATTGATGAAAGTAAAAAATTACAACTTAGCCAAAGAGATAGTGAACGTCTTAAGAATAGAGATTTTTTTCAAAGACTTGTTGATATAACAATAATGTTAGCAAAAACTGGAAAACCGTTTCGAGGCCATATTGAAAATGTTAATAGTTTTAACAAAGGGATGTACAAAGAGGTAATTGAATTATTATTGAAATACGACCCAATTTTTAAAAAACATGGAATGTGGGCCTCGTAACGCATTTTATTCTAGCAACCGTATTCAAAATGATATAATTTTGGCTCTATACAACTATTTTCAGAAAAAATTGTCAGTTACTTTGCAAAACAAAAAGATTTCAGTTATACCCGATGAAACTAGCGATATAGGGCATCATGAACAAATGTCCATAGTTATTCGATATTTTGATTCAAATTTAAATCAACCGGTGGAACACTTTGTTTGTTTGCAAAGGCTCACTTCAATCAATGCACAATCTATATTTGATAGCTTAAATGATGTGTTAATTAATAAATTAGGCTTAAGTTGGTCTTCTGTTATTGCAGTATGCTTTGATGGTGCGGCCACTATGTCAGGGTATAACAATGGAGTACAAGCAAAATGCAAAGAACAAAATAATTCTCTTATTGTTATGAATACCTAACTATAAATAACTAGTATAGTAGGTACCGGATATAATATAGTGTAGGATTAAGCAATGATGTTTGTAAAACAATTAGTATTAAGAAATAAAGATGTTATTATAGTTTAGCATAAATAAAGTACAATCCCAAATCTGCAAGTATGCACTAATTATAAAGGAGGGATTGTCCTACTTAAATTTAGATATAAGGTACGATAAGATGATATGAGAGGGAGTTGGAAATGGACAGCACCCAGTGTCTATACCTATTCAATTAATAAAACTAACTGTTAACTTATTTAGTGTGTGTTTGTTATTTTAAATATATACTTGAGTTCAAAACTCTACGAGTACGAGGCTACGGTCAACCGACTTGTAACATTGGTGGCAGCGGAAAAACGAACCATTGTAGCAAACACAGGATTTTTAATTAAGCAGTTTTAAGTTTAAATTATTATTGAACGAGTCAAGACACATCATTCAATTCAAACTTCAGAGCATTCTATTCAAACTTCAGAGCATTCAATTCAAACTTCAGAGCATTCCATTCAGACTTCAGAGTATTCCAGTCTTCAGAGCATTCCAGTCTTCAGAGCATTCCAGTCTTCAGAGCATTCTATTTTCAACTTCAGGGCATTTCCAGTCAAATCAATAAAGGAGCATTCCAGACTACCAACTTCGACAATGTTATATGTAATGTTAATGTAAGTTTAATTTTTATAGTTAGAAACACCCATTTTTTTATTTTTTATTTTTTTTATGATTAATGAGTGACGATAGTTCATATACAAAAGACTATAGTAAGGACTTAACTTTTGTACCAGAAAAGTCGTTTGAGTCCGACGACAGTAGAGCTGGACAATCAACACCAAACAAAAGTAGTAGTATCAGTAGTAGTCAATTAGTAGATCCACTACCAAGTACAAGCACTCTATTAGGTTTACAGAATCCCGTTAGTGGTCGAAATAGATCTATCAATTCAACGAAGACGGGTAAAAGTTCCCGCAGGGGTTAGCTCTAATATTCTAGAGAAAACTTTTTCATTTGACCTTAGCGCGCAAGTTTATATTTTTTCTCGGGAGTCTAGTCAAGTGGTTTCAGAATCTGACAACATGAGTTTGATAACTTCTATGGAGGCGGCATTACGAATCTTACCAAAATTTGAAAAGCAAGATTCTGACGGTTTACAAAATTTTATAAGGTCAGCGGAGTTTGCTTTGTCATGTATCGATGAAAGTTTAAGACCTGTGATGTTAGGTGCATTGATTGCAAATTTAACAGCAAAGGCGGCTCAAGTTATTCGGTTTAAAAAAATTAGCACTTGGGAGGAGTTGAAGGCAACTTTAAAAAATTGTTTTGAGCCACGGAATACTTCTACACCTTTGCTGTTAGAATTAACAACAACTCGGCAGAAAGTCGATGAGGATGTTGGTACGTTTTATGAGAGATTAGAAAAATTATTTCACTTAACATTAAATGTCCAAACTAAAGATAAAAATACAGAAGTGGCAGAGGTCATAGAACAAATTTTAAAATCGCAGACATTAAGTATCTTTATAGAAGGATTGAAACAACCAGTAAAAATGATAGTTAAAGCAAGTCATCCAAGCACAATTGAGGAAGCACTAGCAGAAGCTCAACAAGAGGAAACGTCATATAAATCAGACAAGAAAACACAGGCAAAAATACCAAAACAAGAAGCAGGGAAAATGACATGTTTTAATTGTGGAAAAGTAGGCCACACGGTAAAGGTATGTTGGTCAAAGTCAAATCACGAATTTAAAAAAAAATCGCAAGACAATCAAAAAAACTGGGTCACAGATACGGGCCAAAATTCAAAGCAAAACAATTGGTCAGCGAATATGCATAAACAAACTGCAGAAAGCAGTATTAGCTATAATAACAAAACAATTTTTTGTAAATATTGTAAAAAACCAGGTCATGAAATTGGAGTATGCAGAAAATTAAAGTACAATAATGAGAAAAAAGCAGGTCAAGGAAGTTTTAATGCAGAGCCATCAACTTCGGGAAACGAAACAGGGTCGATTCAGAACGGCGAACGATCGGTCCAGGAAATCAAAGCAACAGCCGTAACATTTTTAGATCATTCAAATTAAAGGCTCAACTTTTTAAAGATCATGTTTTATGTCAATCTAAAGAATTTGTTAATCAAGACTCAAAGTTTTTGGTTGACACAGGTAGCGAAATAAATATAATTAAATTATTATCACTTAAGGACAATGTAAGAGTTAACGAAAAAATTGTATATCGATTAAAAGGTATCAATGAATTTTTCGTTAACACAATCGGTTCGACAAATCTAACATTGTATTTTGGAAAAGAAAAAAGACAAGTAAGATTTCAAGTCGTAAGTAATAATTTTCCAATACCCCATGATGGAATCTTGGGTAAAGAATTTTTGGAAGACAATAAAATAGCAATTGACTATGCAAAAAAGGAGATTACGTCAGCAGTGACTGAAGGCAACTCCACAGTATTAAATCAAAACATTCAAAATATCAACAATGACGACATTGCAATAATACCACCAAGATGTGAAATGGTAGTTCCAATACAAATTACGGACGATCGAATAAAAGAAAGTGATACATTAATTATTTATTCACAAGCAGTACAAGATCTAGTTACATGTGGAAATGTTATAACTACAGTGAAGGATCGACAAATATTAATAAAAATTGTAAATCAAAATGAAAATTCGATCAAATTACAGGCAGTGGATTTGAACAATCTATTGTACGAGCAGTGGGAAGAAACAAGTTTAAAAGTGTGCACTAATTACCAGAAGTTCAAGAAAAAGGAGATCGCTTACAGTTATTGGAAAAATCTTTAAGATTGCAGCATCTAAACAAGGAAGAATATCGATCATTAAAGGATATATTTACAGAATATTCTGACGTTTTTTTATTAGAAGGTGATAAATTAGAGGGAACAGCAGCAATACAACATAGAATTAAAACTTTATCCGATATTCAACCAGTTTATATTAAACCATATAGACTACCGCAAAATCACAAACAAGAAATATCGATGCAGGTAGATCAGATGGAAAAGGATGGAATTATTACGAAAAGTACTTCACCATGGAACGCCCCATTAATAGTAATACCAAAGAAAACGGATGGGTCGGGAAAGCAAAAATTTCGAATCTGTGTGGATTTCAGGAAATTGAATAGTATTACAATTGGAGATGTGTTTCCGATTCCAAATATAAACGAAATTTTAGATCAGTTAGGCAATTCTAAATATTATACTACTTTAGATTTAGCTAGTGGATACCACCAGGTGTCAGTACATAAAGATGATAGGGCGAAAACATCATTTTCCACGGATAAAGGTCATTATGAATTTCTTAAGATGCCTTTTGGATTAAAAGGAGCGCCAAGTACTTTTCAGAGATTAATGAACACGGTGTTGTTGGGAATAAATGGTATAAAAGCATTCGTTTATATAGATGATGTTATCATATATGCACATGATTTGAAAGATCATAGTGAAAAATTAAAAGAAATCTTTCAAAGGTTTAGGGATTATAATTTAAAAGTACAACCTATGAAGTGTGAATTTTTGCGTCACGAAGTTATATATTTAGGCCATATAATTACAGAACAAGGCTTGAAACCAGATCCGTCAAAAATTTTGAGTGTGAAGAATTTCCCAGTACCAAATAGCCAGAAACAGTTGAAAAGTTTCTTGGGACTGTCCGGTTATTACCGTAGGTTTATAAGAGATTATGGTAAAATTGCAAAACCATTAACTGCATTATTGAAAAATGACATACCGTACGATTGGACAAATACATGTCAACAAGCATTTGAAACATTAAAAAATGCATTAAGAAGTGAACCTATTCTTAGTTACCCTAATTTTGAGAAACCGTTTAATGTGACATGCGATGCGAGTAACTTAGCAATTGGATCGGTTCTATCTCAAGGTCCAATAGGGCAAGATTTACCAATTGTATATTCATCAAGAGTACTAAACAAAGCGGAACAGAATTACTGTACTACAGAAAAAGAATTATTAGCCATTGTATGGAGTTTGAAACAGTTAAGACCTTATTTGCTAGGGAGGAAATTTTTTATAGTAACGGACCATCAGCCGCTAAGATGGTTGGTTAATCACAAGAATCCAGGATCGCGACTAATGCATTGGAGACTAGCAATGGAGGAGTATGAGTATGAGATTATTTATAAACCAGGAATATTGAATACGAATGCTGACGCCCTCAGTAGAATACCCCAAGTTATGCAGATTGAAGGAGAACAATTAGTAATAAGTAATAAAACATATAATGAATACATGGATTATGTAAAGACAAATGTAGTTCAAAATTTAAATATTATGGAAGTAGCTGGAAATATTTTTGAAGATGATCAGGCAAGTCTTGTACATCATGTATCACAGGAATTAACTTTGAAAGAGGGGTTGTCACTGGAATTCCGACGTCGATTTGGGAATCTAGAAGACAATCAAAATAAAGAAATCACAGATTTATTGTATCTAAGAGAAGGTAACCGTTACATAATATATATGGTACTATCAGAGAAAGAAAAAAGTCAAATTACTTATGGAAACGTGTATCATTGTTTGCAAAATTTGAGAACATTTTGTTTAAACAATCAAATAACAGATTTAGCTTTATCAAAAACAGGCGATCAAATTTTCCAACTAGATTGGGCAACAGTAAGAATAATGTTAAGATATCTATTTAAAGGTACCAAGATAAAACTTAGAATATTTACTCCAAATGAACTTTCGGATAAGGAAAAAAATATTATTATTAGGGAAATGCATGAGAATCCTTTGGCAGGACACAGAGGAATTTCGAACACTATAAAAAAAATTAAAAAAGTATATAATTGGCCAGGGATGTTGAAGGAAGTAACAGATTATGTTAAAAAATGTCAGTCATGTCAAAAGAATAAAACGTCAAACAAACATACAAAACAACCAATGGTTATCACTTCAACAGCGGATAAGCCATTTCAGAAAATATTTATGGACATAGTAGGACCACTTCCCACTACACATAAGGGAAATAAATATGTACTTACAATGCAAGATGACTTAACAAAATTTAGTATTGCAACATCTATGGTATGCCATGAAGCTAATACTGTAGCGCATAATTTTGTAACGTCATTTGTTTGTATACATGGAATTCCAGAATTCATAGTATCCGATCAAGGAACGGAATTTTTAAGTAAAATCTTTTTGGAAGTATGTAAACTATTGAAAATTTCTAAGTTTAACACAACGCCATATAGACCACAAAGTAATGGAGCATTAGAACGAAGCCATTCAACATTAGGAAACTATTTACGTCATTATGTCGACAAAAATCTAGCAAATTGGGACGAATTTATTCCATATGATATGTATGTATATAATACAACCGAGCATGAAACAACAAAATTCCAACCATATGAACTACTCTATGGTTTTCCAGGGAAAATACCTACATCGTTAAAAAAGAAACCAGAACCGAGATATAATTATGAAGATTATAATTTTGAAGTCAAGCAAAAATTTCAACAAATTCACGAAATTGCAAAACAACGTATAGGAAATTCTAAAGAAAATACAAAGTCACGTTATGATAATAAAGTCAATCCACTGGAATTAAAAATAAATGATAAGGTTTGGCTTATGGAAAAACAACAAAAAAATAAGTTAGCACAAAAATGGCTAGGACCATATACTATAGCAGACATTAACAGTAGTGAGAATGTAACAATTATTAGAGGTGGAAAATTAATTAAAGTACATAAAAATCTACTGAAATTATGTAATCAGTAAAGTAAATACAAAATATTTATCAATGACAAATTGTGATTACAGGTTATTAAGCATACAACCTGGCATGTCAACAAATGTATCAGAAAAATATCATATACAAAACATTGAATCACCATCAGGAATTTTTTTTAACTATTTAACAAGGATAAAAACAACAAATGCAAAATGGAAACTGTCAGTTTATGTAAATTTGACCACGTATGATGATAACTTTGAACAAATAAAAAAATTTCAGAAGGAAACGTTAATGCATTGTGTAAAAATTGCTAGAAATACAGAAACAGTTCCGTTAGAACATGTACTAATCTGGTCGTATCTATGTGAACAGTTTAATACAACAACAGCGTCATATATTCATGATATAGAGAAAATGAGACAACAAGTGAACTATGCAATCAACAAAAGTGAACGTCAGAAAAGAGGATTGTTAAACGGAATCGGTAGATTGTCAAAAACATTATTTGGAATATGTTCAGATGAGGATTATGAATTTTTTGATAAAAAAATTGGGGAATTACATGAAAAACAAATTGGAATTATTCATGATATGCAACAGCAAACACGAATAGTACAATCAACAGTACATAATTTGGACACAGAAATGGATAAAATACAACAAAGTGAAACGTTGCTAATACAAAATATAAATAAATTGGAGAGCAAAGCGAATAGAACAGAAAAAAGAATAAATGAAATGGAAATTAGACAAATAATGAGTGAGCAAACTGTGGCAATAAATGTTCTTTTAACGCAGCACTCATTTCAAACGCATAACTTAATAGCAATCATAAATACAGCGCAATTAGGGCATATGCATTCGAGCATTATTTCTCCAACAGATTTTGTAGCAGAGTTGCAACAGGTTAGAATACAATTGGACACAAAAGAGAATTTTGCAGAACAAGTGACATTACAGAATATTAATAAATTAATGCAAATGAGTACCTTACAAGTATTGAGAATAATGGATACATTAGTTTTTATAATATCCATCCCGATCGTCACCACTAGAGAATATCGACTATATGAGGCAATTCCATTACCTGTAAGACAAAATAATTCAGTATACGCGTTAATTCAGCCAAAAAATAAATACTTAGCCATTTCAGAAGATAATGTATACTCGATAAATGTAAATGAGCTAGAGTTAAACAGGTGTATACATATGCAAGAGTATCGAATTTGTACGAACGCGCAAACAATTAAGGACACTAATAATTGTGAAACCGAGTTGTTTAGTAGTCAAGATGGACGAATTCCAAATTCATGTGAAGTCAAAATTATACGAATTGACAGATTGGTATTGCACAAACTAGAGAATGAAAATGTGTGGTTATACACAACACGACAACCGGTGATGATAAGCGTCGATTGTGCGAACGGCGAGTCAGTGTCGCAAACCTTACGAGACACGGGCACTATCTCTCTTACTTATCCATGTCGCGCAATAACAAAAGAATTCGAATTAATCCCCACTCGACTAGTAGAAACAACATTTTTATATGATTTCATTCCGAGAATAAACTTGACAGCTAATATTCAAACATTTTCTATCAATAATGTGCAAAATAAAAATTTAAGAATAAATAACTCTTATCCCGATTTCCATTCACTAGCTTTAAATGCAAAACAATTAGATGTGTTATTACAACCAAATGTAGATGATATAGAATATGTTAGTGTATATAAGATAACATACGTAGCTTTAGTAGTAGGGTTATGTATATTAGTATTTGTAATTGTAATATGTAAGATATGTTTTAAGTTGTATAAACAAAATAAATTTTCGATGAACTACATTAAAACATTGTTAACTGTAAATTCAGTAGACGAAGTACAGGAGATAGAGATTAAGTAAATTGTATAAAAAAATTTTTTTTTATTGATTATATTGCATATTATGTTTTTTTGTAAAGATGTAATGGGCTGTTGGACTCATGAGGACATGAGCTTTCATTTAACAAGGGGAGTGTTATGAATACCTAACTATAAATAACTAGTATAGTAGGTACCGGATATAATATAGTGTAGGATTAAGCAATGATGTTTGTAAAACAATTAGTATTAAGAAATAAAGATGTTATTATAGTTTAGCATAAATAAAGTACAATCCCAAATCTGCAAGTATGCACTAATTATATAGGAGGGATTGTCCTACTTAAATTTAGATATAAGGTACGATAAGATGATATGAGAGGGAGTTGGAAATGGACAGCACCCAGTGTCTATACCTATTCAATTAATAAAACTAACTGTTAACTTATTTAGTGTGTGTTTGTTATTTTAAATATATACTTGAGTTGAAAACTCTACGAGTACGAGGCTACGGTCAACCGACTTGTAACATTATGTACATCCACTGTTATGCACATTGCTTAAATCTAGTTTTGGTCGATTCTATTGGTAGAAAGAAACGTGTGGTGTTTGATTTTTTTGGAACAATTCAACTTATTTGTGCTTTTTCAAGTCAGCTTTCTCACCAAGATAAAGAGCAGGCTTGGAAAAAATTTTTAGACACTGCTAAAAGTGTGGGTCACAAACTGCCTGAAAATAAAGGAAATGATTGGACATATATACGTGATACGTTCTGGCAAAACCATAAAAAGAGAGCAATGGTAAGTTATATTTATTTATTATAATAGTTGTGGTGATCGTGCTAAGTACCTACATCGAATTTGTAATGTAGTTACCTACTTATTTTTATTATCCTTGATTTTTTAACAATTTTATTAAAACTGAATAATAATTTATAACAACCAATTTTATCCAGTGTCATACATATTGCCTCTGTAGATAGTAAACAATTTACTTAAATGTGTCAAAATAAACATATTACATTATTATACACGCATTCATGACAATTTTACACAGACACACACATACATATAAATCCTCCAATATTTTATCTGGATTTATATATGGAATAAATACAAGTCTGGATGATAACTTAAACATATTTATTATTATAGCTTAAAATTGGACCTAAAACTGGCTCTGCTGGAGGAAAAAATTGCAAACTTACTACAACTGATGAATTAGTTTTAGACATCATTGGTCGACAATCACCAATTGTACAGGGTCTAGGTGTACAAGATTCTTTGGGCCATACTCATGAAACTGTACTAGAGTGTACTAATGAGAATGTGGTAGCAAATGATGTAAATTTGGTCCACTCTAATTCACCAGACAATTCAGCAGACACATCAACCATAAATATTATTAGAAATTCATCACCAAATGATAATGTTAAAAATATTGAAAAATGTAATGTAGGTCTAAATTATCAATATTATTATTTTGCAACATTATTCATTACAAATGTTTTTTTGTATAGCAAAGAAAAGAGTGGTAGTAGTCAGTTCTTTGAAACAATATAATGATATGGATGAATTAACGGCCTTAAAGCGTAGGAAGTTGGAACTTCAAGTTGAATGGCTTGAAAAACAAAACTACAAAGAAACTCTGGAAATATTACAGTTAGAAAATAAATTATTATTGGAACATTCTAAGTATACATTTGATTTAGTACTGGAACATAATACTGACAAATTAAATTTATAGACGGATCTCAATTTAGTTACATTAAATTCTAAACAAGTTGTTTTTATTAATATTCAATATATATTCAATATATATTTTAAATTTGTACTTTTTATTTGTTATTAAACTTTAAATATTATGATATTGTGATCAAACTATTTCATTCCTAAGTTAAGGATCTCAAATTAGTTACATTAAACCCTAATCAAGTTGTTTTTATTAATATTCAATATATATTTTATATTTGTACTTGTTATTTGTTATTAAACTTTAAAAATTATGATAAAACTGTTTAATTTCTAAGTTAAGGATCTCAATTTAATTAGTTAAATCCCAAATGTCTTAAATATCATATTATGTTCATTTACTTTAATTATGTTTTTGTTGTATAATATTCATAAGTATATAATTTGAATAATTATTTTATTGATAACATAATATTACTTCAATAATTACTAATTATATTCATATTCTGACTTTTTTATTATTTTTAATGCAAATTTGATAAATATTTTACATTAACAGTTATTGATTTATATTTTATATTTCAACTTTTAATAACATAGGTTCCTACTATAAGTTATTTAATTTACTTAGCCTAGATAAAAATGTGATTTCATGTTAAGTATGATGAAAATATGAAATCATCTAAAATTGTTAATTATCTCTTGCAACCTATGTTCTCCATTCCCTAATTGAACATTTTGTAATTCTCTGTCTGGTTCATCATCACTTAATTCATCATTGCTACTGTTGTTTTCAAATTCCTCCAACATAATATCTTCATCATTTTCCCTAGCTAAATTACATAAGGCAGTACATGCTTGAAATATATTGCAGGTCAATTCTGGTCCAAGTCTCATGTAATTTAAGCATGGAAACTTTTCTTTTAAAATTCCAAATGCATTTTCAATTATTCGTCTTGTTTTTTTATGACGTCGAACAAATGACAGTTCTGCTGCATCATTTGGGTTTCTTATAGTAGGTGGTATTAGCCAATCTCTTAAAGGATATGCGCTGTCGCCAAGTATAATCCCATTTTCAATTGGTCTCCAACCTGATTCCATTTTAGCCCATAATGAACAATTGCGTAAGACTCTAGCATCATGTACTGAGCCTGGCCAGTTTGCATTTACATAATAAAATTGCATAGTCGGTCCACAAACTGCTGTACACGTAACAGAATGATTTCCATGTCTATCAACAAACACCGGTTCATTTATCGATGGCGCGTCAATTTTAATTAAAGTTCCATCAACACAACCTACAACTAAGGGTATTGAAGCTATACTATGGAAATGTTGAACAACAGTTACCAAATCATTTGGAAATCGAACCAATTGTGGAAAAAGTACCTCATTTATGGCTTTTGTCACATTTCTTACTACACGACAAACAGTAGCTTTTGATACACCATGCATATCACCAATAGAGTGATACTGAGTACCACTTCCCAAAAAATGTAAGCATACATTTACTTGTTGAATGGGGGATAATGCATGATTTCTGTTTGTATGATGAACTAGAAGATGCCCTATACTGCTGACAATGTACTCCAACTTCACTGAGTTCATTCTGAACCGTTCGTTGTATTCAACGAAAAATAAAATTATTATTAATTCTTGGACGGAATATTCTTCTTCGACGAATGATAATATTCTCGTCGTCGCTGTCAGAAGAACTTGATGATGAAGATGACCACATTTTAAAAAAAGTTCTCTAAATGTTGAAGAATAATATAATGAAATAATATTAATAACAATAATTGTCACTTAAAAACTATACTTCAGGGACTAGTCAAATTTTTATCATATTTTCAATATATTTTACAAATCATTGTTGTTTATGAAACAAAAAACAAGTTTTTTTACAATATTTTCCAGGTTTTCTTTAACTTGTCAATTGTCACTTGTCATAGGTCAACTTGTCAACTTGTATATTATATGAAACACAAAGTTAACAAGTGAATGAAATTTACAAGTTTACGTATGGTCCATTTCGACTTGTCTTTTTTATGAAACAGGCCCCAGGTGGGCTTATAATGAAGCAATAACAGCTATAGAGACTGTGCAAATGCCAGGAAACACCGCGCTCTGGTGGACAATAAGAATACCTACTAATTCCGGGACGATGTTGTTATTTTTATACATAGTATTAAAGGGTAATACAAATATTACAAATTATAATAATCAATTAATCATGGTATTGTTTTATTGATAGTCGCATTCATTAGGAAGGTTGTTGATAAAAATGATAATTCAAATTTAATTAGGTATTATATGGTTTTCCAAATTAAAACCCATCTAATATCTATATTAGCTTAGCTATTTGCTATTACATGTTTACATTTAGTAGGTACCTAATAAGTTTTTTTTTTTAATTGTAGTGTACAAATTTCTTTTATAACAATGAGCAGCTTAATAATAAAGTATGGATTTCAAAATATTAAACCACACTTTTTATATACAAATGACAAAGGTAAAATGTTATATGAGAGTAATCATGTGTTTGGAGTTCAAGAACTGAAGCTAATTGATGGGTTAAGTGTAATAACTGGTTCAGTTGTTAGGCAAACAAGTGTCACGCTAGAACCTTATAAAGTGAAACTTGAGGTAATTTAAATAAGATTTTATCTGTAGTAGATTTTATAAAATTTGTTTAATATTTTAACAGTTAGACGGTTTAAGAAATGTTAAAAATGCATCTTGTCAATGTGCAGCTGGGGCTGGATCTTGCTGCAAACATATAGCAGCAGTAATGATTTTTATTAATAATGATGAGGGGACATCAAAAACAAACGAGCCACAGGTATGGGGAAAGCCCTCAAAATTTGGTGAAAATTTATATAAGAAAGGGAAAACTATTTCAGAACTTTTCCCACAAAAACGTTTTAATATTGATGTACCTGCAATAAATCATAAAATACTCATTCAGGACCATAATATACTTCCAATACCATGCTCTGTATCTAGAAATATTTATGAAGAGGAACGGACTGAAATCGATAGAATATGCTCTAAAACATTATTTAATATAATTGATACTGTTGATGAACAATTAGAAATTGAAAAAAATGCTGTACACTTATTTAACCTTATTAAGAAACAAGCTCATAATGAGGCTTCAAATTATTCTATATTTCCATTAAATTGTGTTGAACACATTTTTTTCTATACACATATTTCTGTTAATGCTAATACAATTAAACAGATTTTCAATCAAACGCTGGACCAATCCCAAAACATATTTTGGTTAGAATACAGAAAATTTCGCATTTCAGCTAGTTCAAAAGCTCATAAAATAAAAACATTAAAATCTACATCTGATGAAAGTAAAAATAAATTGGCCATATCTTTAATAAATGAGATGGAAATTAAAGGAAAAGGAGCATCAAATGTTTTATATGGATTGCAGACTGAAAACAAAGCATTTACGTTGTTCTCTTCTTCATACAATGTTGATGTAATTAAAAGTGGACTAATTATTCATTCGTCCAAACCATGGATTCGTGCTAGTCCTGATGGTTTGATTTTGAGAAATGGAGAAATTATCTCAGTATTAGAAATTAAATGTCCTAGTTCCTGTAAAAAAAACCAATAATTGATCCAAGTACTGGAATACCAAATCTGTCTTATTTACAAATTTCAAATGAAGAAATTGTTTTGAAAACTAGCCATGTATATTATACACAAATTCAAATTTCAATGTACTGTACAGGTTTAAGTGATTGTCACTTTTATATTTTCAATTTTATAGAACCTTTATTGTTGGTTATAAAAAGAGATCCAATTTTTTTGTCTAACTTAATTCCTAAGATAGATATATTTTATTTTTCATATTATTTACCAAACTTATGTAAAATTCAATAAATAATCATGTTGCAACAGGTTTATGTGATAAATATATATTATATGAGTTATAAAAGTCTCATATGATACTTACATCTACTTAACACTTTATATTGTTATTAAAAAAAATATAAAAAATTGTTTTTTACATAAATGTGTATTATTGTTTTATTATTTGATTGCTTAAATTTACTAACACACAACAGATAAATAAAATGTTATCTATATATACCAATAGATCAGATGCTATTTTATTAAGAACATTAAACGTTTTTAACCTAGCAAAAAGCCTTTCAATGTGTATTCTAACACTAGCAACATTATAAGTACTTAGAACTTCTTCCTCGGTAAATCTACCATTATGGAGCATGGGAGGAATTACAAGAATACTGTTTTGACCATCAACACCTGTTTTTATTCCAGGGAACCCCTTATCCGCAAGGACCTGGTCACCAGGTTCAAGTTTATTCAAAAAACCAGAATCGTTAGTGATGTAACTGTCACTGGATCTACCACCATACGATTTAGACAAAAAGCTAACCATTCCATTTGGAGTAATGGCAACAAGTACTTTAATAGTATATCCTCCTTTATAATGTGAATACATACAAACCCTCTGTTCCACAGTTTTAGGCTGTTCTGCCCGAATTTCTGTGCAGTCAATAATGCACCTACAATTAGGGTAATTTTTTTTAAAAACTTCTGGTAAAGTTTCCCTTATGGTACTTTTACTTGGCCAAAATATTAAATGTTTACATTTCTGGCTTAAAAATAATAAGCATTCTGAAAAAACTCTGCTAACAGTAGTTCTATGAATTGAAAAAAATGTGCTTAAAGATGAATACGTTAGCCCAAGTTTTAATTTCATCAAACAAATTAAAAGAGTATTTTCCTTACTTATAATTAATCTATTACTTTGAGGTAAAAGTGTCAAAAAAAAGTTAAATATTTGAAAAGTTGTGCCAGTTAAGTCTTTTAATGAATTTTCTGACTTGATTGAATCATATCCATGAAATGAAATTTTAGAAAAACAAAATGTTGACTGTTCAAATTCTAACCCACAAGATTTTTCAACCATTGTGGGTTTAGTAAAATTATGAAATGATTTGGGAATCGATACTTGAGTGTTAACACTATTGCCATGAAAATCACAAGAAAAAATAAAATTATCATGAGGCACATCAAATGCTACTTGTGTACAAATACTAACTGAAGTATTTATATTATTTTGATCCACAATAAGGGGTACACCTCTTATAACTTCATCAGTATTGTTTGATTGATTTTCAATAACTAGGCTTTTACGATTAATAGCTCGTTCATATCTAGCACTGCTGTAATGGGTCATTCAATTTCTTTCTGTAAATTTTTGGAAATATTGTTGGTATATATGAAGGGCTCCTTGGATCAAGTGATTTCCTATTTCCAATAAAATGAGCACTACAAATGACACTGTTTTTTGTTGGAATCCAAGGTTTTCCATTAATACTATAACAATGTAATAAATAATTAAAATGAATACATCAACATGATTATAAATGTATAACATTATTAACATTTTATACATTTTTATTTTAAATAGTATACCTATTACAATATAGGTAGGCATTATTCTAATTTTATCATTTACTTACTCGACTCTGTTAACTGCTTTAATCCAACTTTCTTTAGTTTTTTTCTCATGTGCTCGATTTGGAAAATTATAAAATTTGATATTTGTACTATTTTTGTACGTATTATTGCAATTCACCACACAACAATTATTATTAGATTTTTTATTCATATTTGTTTATTTTAAGGAAAATCAAAATACCTATGTGAAAAATAGTTTAGTTTAGTTAGTCTTTAGGTACAATACGTCGTACGTAAAGCATTAATTAATTCGATTTTCGATCTATCAGTTATCAACATATATTATAATTTAATGAACTATATAGGTATCCATCAAAATATTTATAAATCACTATGAAAACATGTAAAATGTAATATTATTGAAGTATAACAAATAATACGAATAATACGATACATTAAACATTAAACGTATTTAAGTACATCACAATACGTTTACGTTATGCGCAATACGCTTGATTTGTTTCCCGGTAAAAGTAAGCACTTTGACTACGGGGAGCGCTAGGTGTACGACTGCACGGTCTCTATAGCAACAAATTATTCAGCTTTAATCATCGCAATTCAAGAAATTTATGATTCAACCAAGCTCTCAGATGCTAGAGCTAAAGCGCATGGCTTGATAATGCAAGTGCAATCATTTAATTTTATATTTGCTCTTAATATGCTTGATCCAATATTATCAATTATATTAAAAGTGAGTTCAAGTTTACAAAGTAAAGAACTTGATCTCTTAACTGCTGTTGGTTTAATAAAATCACTAAAGCATACAATTACTCGTTATCGATCTGAGGATAGTGAATATGACAAAATATACGACAAAACTATACATATGTGTGATGAAAATAATATTGAAGTTCCTAAGGTGAAAAAACGAAAAGTGTGCAGTAAAGTTGATGATAAACAAGATAATCAATATTTTGAAGAAACAAAAAAATTAGAAATGAAACATTCTTGTTATTTTTTTGCCTTAGATGAAATTATGTCTGGCTTAAATAGCCGCTTTCATCAAGAAAATATAGAACTCATTGAAGGTATTGGGAATCTAGTCAGTTTAAATCCTACTGAGGATAACATGAAATATTTTAAAATATTATTTAACACTGATGTCAATGAATTAAAGGCAGAAATTAAATTACTAAATAACATGACTACTTCAGAAGTATTAACTATGAAAGGAACATCAACTAAAATAATCCATAACTGGGAACTGGGTACATTGGTTAAGTGAAGGTGATCGTTCAACTATTTTTAATCAATTTTCAATTATTCTTAAATTATTTTTAACTGTGCCCGTAACAAGCTGTTCTTGTGAACGTTCCTTTTCAAAGTTAAGTATAGTGAAGACAAAATTACGGTCTACGATGAATCAAGAACGACTAGATGCATTACTATACATGTTTGTTGAGCAAGAGGTAACTAATTCAATCAATTATGATGAAGTAATTGAAGAGTTCAAGATTTTAATAACTGGAGAACGACGATTAATACTTTAAGACTTGAGTTGTAATAATTGTATTATTAATTCATAACATGTTTTTATAATAAATTGTATTTCTACTTACCTATGTTTTGTATATCTATTTTTTTTTTTTTTTTTTTTTAAGACTGGGTTTTATTAGGGGGTGGGTGATCAGAAAAAATTAAAGCCACACCTGAAACAGGAGTCTGCGCACGCCTATGATGCAATGTACTATCAGTTGTAGTCAATTTTATTTTTTTTATTCTAACAATTAGATATAAATACTAAACATTTTATATATTATTATAAAATATTATAATATTATTATAGTATTTATCATGTATATATTATTATAACCTACCTTAAAGCAATAGCGAGACGTTCAGGTGGAGGTATTGGCACACGAAAATGAGTCGTTTCTTTACGTATATCTTCATTAATAAAATTTAAAATTTCATCAAAACAATTTGATGTCATTCGAAAATAAATAAAAAAACGTTTTGCATCATTTCGTAATTGAGGCATTAAATGATAAATTCACCTAAACTTTCTCTTTGGCTATTAATTTCATGAACCCATTTTCGTCTTTTACGCCTAAAATTAAATATTACATGATTTTTTTATTATTTGTTATTGTAACAGCACAAACTGTATTTAAAAACAGTTGTAGCTAATATATTATAATTAGGGTTAGGATGTTGATGATGTAATGTATGATAGTGTAGTGTAATGTATGATAATGTTATCAGTTGTTATATTCTGTTATATTACATAGTATCATTCGTTGTATGTAACGACAACGTGGTTGTCGTGTGTGTCTTCATGATGTTTAATAAAGTACTAGTAATATGAATGTAGTTATTGTTTATTTATCCATCCATTTCAATCCACGCCACCAGATGGAATATTAACCACAAATAGTACAGATGACTTTCGTCGTCTTTCGTTTGATACCATCATACATATTTTAATTGTACAGTGCAACAATGCAATATGAATATTAATATATTATTATCACATCAACATATTCAACATCCTAATTCCTAACTCTAATTATAATATATTATAATTTTTTGAGATCTATAAGTCCCTAAGCCTAATTATAATCCTATGGTACCTTTTTTGTTCTTCATTATCCATTACAGCTGCTAACAGTAATACATCTTCTTCATCTGAACTTGAGTTTTCATAATAAATATCCATGGTATGATAACAATTTTAAAAAAATATAGAAATATGTTGTTTTGTACTTTTAAATATTAATATTAGTAAAAAAAATATAATACGTAATAACAAAATACATGTACGCACATGGTTGTCACAATGTCGACTAGTAATTTTTGGCGAAATATTTCGCTCCGGTTAGGTTAGATCAGCGGTATTTAAAAAGCGATAAATGCTGCCGCTAACGCTACCGCTGCCTCTTCGGTTTGAGCGAACCTTTACTATAATAAGTGTCCGTGCTGCAATTTGATAAATGTCAATACTTGATTTCTTCTTATTGGGAAAATGATTTTGTGCATTATTATCGGCTCTATACTGACCGTGATATGAGCAGTGTTGGGACTTATCTAGATAAATTATCTAGATAGATTTTTAGTCATCTTATATCTTATCTAGATAAATCCCGGGTAGCAATTATTCAGTATGTTAAAGTTCCAGGACTTTCCGTTTGTTCCAGATTTGTCCTCTAGTGACATTTTTGTACAATTATACCAGCACTGGACCAAAATGCCTACTTATAGTGCTAATGTAGTTTAAAAGTATATAAGTGGTTATAAAGTGCTAAATCACAATAAACACAATTTCGGACCATTTTATTTTACTATTTCCAATAGTTTTTAGACAGTCCAATGGTGCCTTGATCGTACATATTAATCTTGATATTTATAGGGCCTTTAAAGGAAAAATGTTATTTTGGAACAATATCGGCACGATTTTTGTTATTGTTGTTGTTTATCCATATGGGGAAATTCTAAATTTAGTAAAATAACAATGAAGATAGCTGATCAGGCGCGTACTCTTAAGGCCCCTACACACAGTATGATCTGGTCGGGCCGACAGGATAATTTGGTCAGGTCGGATGTTGTATCAGGTCGTGTGTAGACGTGTCGTCTGACCATGATCCTGTCGGGTCTTGTCAGGTGGCCATACCATCTGATCACCTGACCGACCGACCAAATCATATAGTGTGTATCTCTGTCGGGCGGATTTCAGTTGGTTTATTGAGGTTAACATGATAACACGTCTGTACCTAGTATCTACCTCCAGTTAATTTCAAAATTAGTTAATACATTAATTCGTTGATTCGTTAATTCGTTAATACATTTTACAATGGCTGCTGTTTTAACAGAACGAGAAGTGATTTCGGATTTTTTAGAACTGTACAAATCTTTTACATGTTTATGGGATATTACTTGTAAGCAGTACAGTAACAGGGATGCAAGAAACCAGGCGCTTGAGGTATTAAAAGAAAAATTAAAAATAATAGACAATGACGCTAGTATCGCAACAGTAAAAAAGAAAATTGAGAATATGAGAGCTGCATACAAAAGAGAATTTAAAAAGGTAAACAAATCAATTATGTTTAAAAGTAAGTAATTTTAATATTCATTATTTATTATTATTTAAAACAATAAAGACAAAAATTGTCTAAGGTAGTAAGGTTAATACTTTATAAATAAGAAAATTAATAATTTATATCAATAAATGAAAACTCAATTATTTATAAAAGAAATAATTATATATAATGAAGTTAAATTATGTCAAAGAAAAGCCATAGGCATAATAACTTTGACTTAAAAATAAATATATATATAAAAATTATAATTGTATAGGTACACACACAAAAATATACAGCTATTTAATACAAACCACTATAATATCCTAATATAGTATTGCACATTATTATTTATAATTTAACTTGCAGGTACAAGATAGTAAAAGAACTGGTGCTGGTCTAAAAGATATTTATGTGCCATCTTTATGGTATTTTGAATACCTAACATTTCTAAATGAAAAAGAAAACTCAAATATAAGTGGAATTGACACTATCGATTTCAGTGGTGATGATGAGGTAATGATTTATAATAATGATTTAATTTTTTTATTTATTTATTAAAAATTAAAACAATATCACATAATACATTTAACTAGGTAACATTATCTTAATTTATATTCATTGAAAATACCTATATTATATTGTATTATTAATTTGTATAATGTAACATAAACTATGTATCATTGATAAAAAATATATCTTATGTTAGATTACTGAAAAATACTTAATTATAAGTACTATATGTTGTATATATAATATATAATATAATACAATACAATTTGTACCTATAAATATAATAATAAATAATAATATATATATAATTATATTATAATAAAAAAAATATTATATACATAATATATATATAATAATATATTATATCATATATTTTATATTTTTAGGTACAAATTTAAGACTACAGACTAAATGTTTACATTAATTTCAAAAAAAAATATATATATTTTACTACAAATTTTAGTCTCCCAATACATTTATCATCTTTTCTTGGAAATCTACACTGCCTATGCCATTAAAATAATCTTTGAATGTGTTCCTGACGGTTTTGCCTTCTTCTGTATTTGATTGGTTACATTGATTTACATCTAACAATGTTTGTTCCTGCCGCCAAACACCTCCTCGGAGTGTAGCACTTTCAAAATCTTCTCTGTCTACACAGTTATTTGTTATGTAATTTTTTGACTTTTTGCTTAAAAAATTATGCAGAGCGCAACATGCTAGAATTATTATATCAATATTTTTAACGTCAACCATTATCGGCTTTTTAAACAATCGAAAACGCGATGATAAAATTCCAAAAGCATTTTCAACTACTCTTCTCGCGCGTGATAGTCTGTAGTTAAAAATGCGCTTGTCATGTGTTAAGTTTTTTTGAGGAAATGGTTTTAAAATGTGTTTAGATATCGCAAATGCACTATCACCTAAGAAAACATACGGTACTTGTGTATCTGTATTAGGAAGCAACTTAGGTTGTGGTAGATTTAGTTCTCCTGAAGTTAGTTTTTTATAAAATGTTGTATGTTTTAAAACACCACCATCGGAAACACTCCCATTTACACCAATATGAACATACATAAATCTGTAGTCAGCTGTAACAACTGCAAATAAAACAACACTGAATGTACCCTTATAGTTATAATATAGAGATCCAGTTCCTGGTGGTTTATTGATTAGGACATGCTTTCCGTCCATTGCGCCTACACAATTATTAAACTGCCACTGGGTTTCAAATTGTTTTGCCTCTTCTAACCATTCAATTTCTGTTGTAGGTATCTGAAACACAAAGCATTGTAAATGAATCATCAACTACATTGGGTAAAAAACGACGTGGTACAAAGTTGCAACAACAACAAGAAAGTTTAATTGAAAGCGCACAACTTTTAATGTCTAAAGTAGATAGCCCAGAGGACATATATGGGAAAACTATTGGTATGCAGCTAATAGAAATGACAAAAACTCAAAAATGTATTGCTGAAAAGTTGATTTCAGAAGTTATTTTTTACGGAAAATTGGAAAAATTGACTTTAAGTTCATCAATTTCATTAAGCGGCTATGCTAATTCTTATAACTATTCAACACCATCACCTAGTTCTACAATGATTTCTTTGCATTCAGACACTTCTCATACTTCAACAGTACCAACAACCATGCCTTATAACTATTCAACACCATCACCTAGTTCTACAATGATTTCTTTGCATTCAGACACTTCTCATACTTCACCAGTAACAACCATACTAAGTCCTACATCAAATGAAATACCAAATGATCCAAATAATATACAACATTCATATAATGTGAATGAATTTTTATTGTTCAAGAATCTGTAATAATAATATAATATTTATAATAATATAACTTGAATAAGAATAAAACATTTCAATTTATAAAAATGTATTGTTGTTATTTTTTTATCTGCCATATTAATAAAGAAATAATTAAGACATCTCATTTATTATTATATTATTATTATAATAAATAAGTGCTTTAAACATTGTATTTATACATATATATATATATATATATATATATTACTGTGTAAATTTAATATTTTACAAGTAATTGTTGATTAAACTGGTAAATATGTTAATTTATAAAAAAATTGTTCTTACCTTTAAAAAATTTCTCAGCACTTTAAAAATAGCATGGCACGTTTCTGGTATTATTTTTGACAGTAACTGTGGTGAAATTGCAGTACTGAATTTTAAATCATTATATTCTCTGCCTGATGCCAGATATCTTAGTGTTGCAACAAGTCTTTCTTCGGCACTGACAGCTTCTCTCAAATGTGTATTTTGTTTAGTGATAAATGGACTTACTAAATTTAGTAATTCATCGAAACAATTGTAATCCATTCTTAAATAGGTACGAAAATCATCACCATCCAATTCTTTTAGTAATGTCATGTGGCTGAATTTTCTTCGTTCAATTAACCATTTTTTTGCCCACATTCTTCGTTTTTTCTTTTCTTCCGTCAATGACAATGATAATGCTGTTAGACAAATTCCCAATTTTTGTTGGTTAGATAACGGAGCCATGATAGATCGTGGTTTGTGTATAGACCTGATAATAATCTATTGTGGAGTAAGGAGTTGTTTTGACCACGAATTTAAAATAAATTAATATTACAAAAAATTAATATAATTAATACACTCTTAAACAAATTCAACAACATGCGAACACCACAAGTAGTGCACACGAACTAGACTGACTACATCGTGTGGTGGTCGTACTGTGTGTACGCAACGTCTGATTTGGTCAGAATCCTGTTGGCCCGACCAAATCAGGTAGTGTGTAAAGCGCTTTATATTAGACGTTAAGCACGCGCGCGCTCGTGTGTGTGTGTGTGTGTGTTACTATCACAAATAACAATCAGTTGACCATCTAATGAATTATTTTCAGATTTTTATATTCACTTTATGGTTTATCATAATATATACGTATGTTAATTGTTAAAACTTAAATAAAAGAATTTATCTGTATCGTTCAAGTGTGGTTGTGCTTGATGTGGTTGCACTTTCAAGTTTGAGTTGCGTTCTACCGCCAGAGACGTATTTAGGGGGGGCAGAGGGGGCTTGGGCCCCGGGCGCCAAATTTTGAGAGGGCGCCAGCCACCAGGCGTCAGAATGGTAGAATCTTAGAAAATTGTAAAATAGTTATTTTATACCATTGTCATGAAAATGTTTATATTATTATCATGTCAAAATCATAGACCTACTTCATCATACTATGTACCAACTACACAAAATTGATTACTGATAGCCTGCCATGTGTAAATGTGTAATACTCAAGTTGGTAGTAGTGACTTACTGACTTTTAGACTTGGTAGTTTGGTACCAATCGTGTTATTGAGTATTGACTATTGTTATTATCATTTTTGTTATTGTTGCCTGTTGGCCGTTGGCCTATGCATTTTAATATTTTTACTCTTTAGTATGTTATACCTATGCCTAATGCTCTGTATTGCAGTATCCAGTCTTGAATAAGGTAAATATTTGTATTTTGATTATTATTTTCAGTTCTAATATTAACGGTATTATTATTTATTATCAAATGTAATTTGTATTCTGCGTACTGAGCTTATGGAGCTTTTATTATGCTTATTGCCCATCTTATTTTTTTTAAGCTTGTTAATCGCTTGTAAACGCGGCGATGGTTTATAGTAAAACGCTTAGTGGAGCAGAAAACCGAAAACGCTCACATGCAAAAAGTGAAGCTCAAGCCAAAATTATTTCAAAAACTGCTAAATTACAAACATATTTTAGGTGCCCAGATAGACAGCCTAACCAAAGTATGTTTATTTACCTACAAAACTATACCTGTTATTAATTTTGCAAATATCATGTACCTATAACCTATATATATTATATACATATTGTTATGTTATTTATTATTCAATGTACATAATTTAAACTAAAATGTAGATATATTTAATCATCGTTAATTATGCTTAAATGCTTTCAGTTGAAAATGAAGTAAATAATACAAGCAAAAATGATCATAGCTGTACTGTTAAGGAAGATAATCTATCTAATCCAGACGATCTAATTTTATTAAATAACAGCAGTACCAAAACTAGTAAAACTCAATTGTCTACAGAATCTAAAGAAATAAATAATACACCAACACCATGTTTGTCCATGCACGAAGATAACAGTCTTCTTAAAAAATGTATCATTCCTGAGTAAGATTTTTTTTCCATAATAAGTTACAAATATAAAATATGCACATAGGAAGACTATTTTTTTTTAGTAGTTTCTTATGTCAAATTATGTTAGAAATAAAAATATAAATAAATTTAGTACACTGTACTACACTCTGTTCATTTAAAATGATACCCAACCAATACCACTATTCTCTAGTTATATTATGAATTAATCTCTATTGCCTTATGCCTGAATGTTTATTTAAAAATTGTTATAATATAGTTATATATGACGTATAGTATATTAAATGAATATATTTTATCTTTAGAAATGACCCTGCCAATTGGATGAAAAATCAAGAGACGATAGATTATTTATGAATAAATGGATTCAATCAAAATTTGGAGAACAATAATTTCCATAAATCAAAAAGAACTTATAATCAGTCTCGTATCAGCATTCATAGCGTACGGTTGTGTGTAAGTCGATTGCGTATAGTATATTTGTTACATAGACCTTGCCCTCTAATCATTCAAGATAATGTCGAACTGCTCAAAGTGTAACGAAACTATAATAACGAGCGATGAAATTACCTGTTCTCAATGCAATAACTATTACCACTACTTATGTGAAGGCATTACTGAAGCGACCTTCAATAAACAATCCAAAAATACACGTAGCAGATGGATATGCAATAAATGCAAATTTAAATGGGATAAACCAAAAAATATAAGTTCTAAATCTACGGACTCGGAAACTTCACTACAGGATCTGGCAAATTCTATGAATTTCATGAGTCAAAAATTTGATGACTTTAGTATAACAGTTACTAAAATCTTAGAAGAAATGAAAGAGATTCGTAAAGAAAATGCTAGAATTGCAAACGACAATATAAAACTTACTCAAGAAATATTTGATCTTAAATATCGTCTAGATGGCATAGAGCAATCTAGCCTTAAATCCACTATCGAAATAATTGGCATCCCCACAATACCAAATGAAATATGTAAAGAAACTGTCATGAATATAGCGCAAGTACTAAACACAGTCATCACAATTGAAGAAGCTTATCGTGTACCTATTACAGTGAACGGAGAAAATAAAATTATTGCTCGATTAACACAACCTGGTATGAAAACAGCCATTATAACAAACTGCAAACGAAATAAAACACTTAATCTTTCCAACTTTAACCCGACGTGGTCGCAAGATAAGCGGGTATTTATCAATAATAATCTCACCAAACACAGAAGACAACTATATGGTAAGACTAGAACAGCGGCCAAACAAAAAAATTACAAATTCGTATGGATCAATGATAATGCAGATATTCTAATCCGACATGACAAAAACTCTAAGGTACGAAAAATCTACTCGGAATCCGATTTAAACACGATATAATGCAGGCATATAAATCCACACTCTTAATAATTATTATTTCAACATGTCATTATATTTTATAATATATATCTTATACTATTTATGTTTCAAATCTGTAATTAAAACGTACAATATGCACTTCTGTTATCACATTACTAATTGGACTACTTCAGCGTCATTAACCATTACTTATCTTAATTACCTATTATATAATATTATAGTCCCTGATAGGTACCACAAATTTCACTATAATATCCATTTTAATTTTAAAACTTATATACTTCTTAATGATTGCCACCACTTTATTTAAAATTAATATATTATTATCTTTATACCATGATCTAAAAAATCAAAAGTTTGTCATTAACTCTAATATTTTATCACTTATGAATATACTTCTTTTTAGCCTTATCATTACAAATATACTCATATCTAATTGGAAAAGGACTAAACATTATATACATATACAACATACACGTAATGATTACATATTTCCGATTCTAAAACAAAATCAATTAATAGTCGTACAATACAGAAACAAAAAAACAAAAAATAATGGTTAATACCAATAATATTATTTCTTTTGATACATTTTTATTAAAACAATTCCAAAATGAGAAAATGCACACAAACAAATTAAATAACGCACGACAAAAACATGATAATACTTTTAATTTAATACATATGAATATTCGTAGCATTAAAAAACATATAACGGAACTACAATGTTTTATATCGGAAATTAGTAATAAAATTCATATAATCGCACTTTCAGAATCTTGGTTAAGTCAGCATTTAGATCTAAAATACATATTTTTAAATAACTACCAACTAATTAATACCGTAAACAATCAAAAACAAAATGATGGAGTTATAAATTTCATAAGAAACGATTGCTCATTTTCATATAAAGAAATCAGGTTTACAGAAGCCAATTGTTTAATAACAAACATCACATCTGACAACTCAACTTATTGCGTTATTTCAGTATACCGATCTCCTAATGGTAACGCAAATATATTTTTAGAACAACTTCAAGTTATTTTATATAACATAACAACTGAAAATAAAAATACAAACATAATATTCTGTGGAGACATAAACATTGATTTACTGAATAATAATAGATTGGCTAATAACTACCTAGACTTAATGACCTCTTATGGTTTTATCTCGTATGTAAATTCACCGACTCGTGTTTGGGAGGGTAGTGAAACATGCATTGACCATATCTTTATAAAAAAAATAGATAAATATTACATAGATAACGCTATAATCTTAGAAACATCAATCACAGACCATTTCCCGATCTTTATCCAAATAATGCCATATATTATAAAAAAATCAATTGAAATCACAGACAACTTAAGAAACACAAGACAATTTTTCAACAAAAACAATTTCAAATCATTAATAAATAAAGAAACATGGAACAACACACCTACTACTGCCTCCATTAATAGTAATCTTGAATCATACACCAAAAAAATACAAGATATAATTCAAAAATGTAATGTTTATACAAACTATTCAAATACGGTCCCAATACAACCTTGGATTACAAAAAGTATATTAAACAGTATCAAAACTAGAGATTTACTTCACTCACAGTCAAGAAAAAAACCATATGATTTAGCCTTAAAAGAAAAATTTAAAAAATACAGAAATAACTTAAACAACATCCTTAATAAAGAAAAATTTAATTTCTATGGTAACAAAATAAAACAATGTAATAAAGATCCCAAAAAAATTTGGAAAACAATTAATGAAGCCACAAAAGGCCCTAATTATAATAATAAAAATAATAATTTACAAATAAATATAGAAAATAACATATACTCAAATAAAACGCACCCTGAAAAAATTGCAAACTATTTTAATAATTACTTTGCAAAAATAACTACAAAGAACTTGAATGAATTAAATGAACCTACTTATGATAACATTGATGAAACAGTATCTCACCAATCTCTTTATATAAGAAAAACTAATCTAATTGAAATTAAAAACATAGTATTATCTCTAAAAGGGGGCACCGCTCCGGGTCATGATAATATTACCACTGAAATGGTGAAAATGTTTGATGATGAAGCACTAAAACCCCTAGTCAATATAATAAATGACATAATATACAACGGTGTTATTCCCAACAGCTTTAAACTTTCGATTATAACACCTATACATAAAAAAGGAAATAAGACTAATGTAGAAAATTATAGACCTATTAGCCTCTTGACAACTTTTTCAAAAATATTTGAAAGAGTGGTCAAATTAAGATTGGCCAATTACTTAGAAGAAAATATGTTACTTCCACCAACACAATTTGGTTTTAGAAAAGGTTTTAATACTGAAGATGCTATCACAAGCTTAACCCAAACAATATTACACTCTATAGACACAAAAAAAAAAACAATTGGAATATTCATGGATCTGAGCAAATCTTTTGACTCAGTAAGCCATAATAAATTATTAAGATATCTCAATAAAATAGGCATCAAAGGAAAAGCTCTATTATTATTTAAATCTTACTTAGACTGCAGGCACCACAGAGTTAAAATAGACGATACCTTAAGTGAGAGTAAAACTATGACCTGTGGTGTTCCCCAAGGCACAGTATTATCACCGTTACTATATATAATATATGTTCTGGAATTGTCCATCTTAAAACTTGATGGAAGTATATATTCTTATGCAGATGATACAGCATTAATTGTGACAGGTGAAACTTGGCAGTCAGTAGCTAATATAGCAGAAAATTCATTAAGCAAAATAATCGAATGGTTCTCTAATAATAATTTATCTCTAAATTATAACAAAACTGTTTACATCACATTTTCAAATTCAATAAAAACATCGCCCAATATGTCTAGTATAAAAGCACATGACAAAACATGTACATCCTTTTCACAGTGTAGTTGTATAAGTATAAACAAAGTAGTTAAAACCAAATATTTAGGCGTCACATTTGATCAACACTTAAGATGGAATTTTCATATATCGGAGCTTAATATGAAACTGCACAAATTATACACATTTTACAATATGTCAAAACACTTTTTAAATATTCACTGGCTAAAAATTACTTACTATAATTTAACCCAATCCCTGATAGAATATGGTATAGTAGTTTGGGGTAACGCGGCACAAACCCATATAAATTGTTTGCAGATAGCACAAAACACCTCCTTAAAAATAATTTATCATAAACCTAGGCTTCACTCATCCAAAAATTTATACTCCGTAACCAAAATACTAACAGTAAAACAATTATATTATAAAAAAACTCTATATTACATGTCAAAAAAAAATTTAATACAACCGGTCGTTCATACCTATAACATAAGAACTGAAAAGTTAATATACCCAAAAATGAACACAACTAAATACTACAATAGCTATATGATAACTGGATTGAAACTTTATGAAAAAATACCCATTTCTATAAAAAACTATCAAAACTTTGATACCTTTAAATTATTAATTAAGAAATGGTTATTGACAAATTAAGTAAATCCTTAGGTTAACACACAAATCACATAATATATTATTATTTTTAATTTTATTTTTATTTTGTTTATGTTGTTCTTATTATTCTTTTATGCTATATACAAAATCTTTTTAAAAAAACTCACGATTGTTATTCATATATAGATAGGTAACTTCAAGGTACTTTTTTTATTATTTATTTATTCATTTATTTTAATTAACTAATATTATCCAATTTAACCATTTCAATTATATTCTTTTAGAGACTTACGTCTATCAATACAAGGAAAAATCCTTAGTGATAGATGTTGCAGTGTAAGAATAAATATTAATCATGTACATATTATCTACAAAACTGCTAAATAAAACACTCATTATTATTATTATTATTAAAAAATCGATTAATTGGTGGTGTTAGACATACTCGTTTTCGATATTTGTCAAAAAGTTTTTTTGTATCTACTCTTGTTAATGGTGAAAAAATTAACCGAACCTTTTTGGTTTACTCAGAAAGTAAAGGATCAATATTTTGTGCACCCTGCTACTTATTTGGTGGTACTACATCGTTTGCCACAGTTGGCTTTTCAGATTGGAAAAAAGGAGAAGAAAAAATTAAGCGTCATGAAAATTCAAAAAACCACAAATTGTGTGTAATTAAAATGAAAGAGAGAGGAGAAGTATTAAATCGAATTGATCAAAAGCTGAAGTATCAAGTAGAAATGGAAATAAGTTATTGGAAAAATGTATTGACTAGAGTTGTAGCTGTTGTTAAATCACTTTCTTCTCGTGGACTGTCCTTTAGAGGTGATGATGACCATTTTGGATCTGTTCATAATGGGAACTTCATGATGAGCTTAGAGCTTATTGCTCAATTTGATCCTTTTTTAGCACAGCATATTGAAAAGTTTGGCAATAAAGGAAAAGGTTCAACATCATACCTATCTTTTAATATATATGAGCAGTTCATAAGTATAATGGCAGATAATGTTTTACAACAAATGGTAAAAGAAATAAAGGAAGCTAAATATTTTTCCATCAGTATTGATTCTACTCCTGACATTAGCCATGTAAATCAACTATCATTTATTTTTCAGTATGTTCAAAATAATGGCAGTCCGGTAGAAAGGTTTTTAGGGTTTTTACCCAATTCTGGTCATTAATCTGAAGAATTAGCAGATGCTGTATTTTTAGTTTTAGATTCGCATGGATTAGATATAAACAACTGCCGTGGTCAAAGTTACGACAATGCATCTAACATGTCTGGTATGTATACAGGACTTCAAGCTTGCATTAAAGAAGTTAATCCTTTAGCTACATTTGTACCATGCTCGGCACACAGTTTAAATCTTGTTGGTGAATGCGCTGTAGACTGTTGTAGAAATGCTTCTGAATTTTTTAATCTGCTTCAAAATATCTATAAATTTTTCAGTTCTTCTACACATAGATGGGAAATACTTCAGAACAATTTAACTAAAACAGAAAATGTGTCACTTAAAAAACTATCACATACAAGGTGATCAGCAAGATCTGATGCAAGTATTAGTTTAAACAAAAATTTGAATGATAATTAATGCACTGTCTTTTATAAAAAATGATAAATCAGAAGCTAATGGACTATATTTAAAATTAGACTGTCTTGAAACAGCTATTATGGCCACATTATGGGGTGATATACTAGACAGATTCGACTAAACTAGTAAACAATATTGCTGTTTGGTATAATATATTCGCGCTAGTTAAATTAAATATGCGCGCTAGTTAAATTAATATGCGTACCTATACCTACTTATTTATTACACATATTATTCAAGTATTATACCTACATAATTATGTGTACTTAAATCTGTATTATGTTTATATTATAATATATAGATATTATATGATGATCACCACGATTGGACTTGCTTAGCTAAGTACCTATATTATATAGTGTATACAGTATACCTACATAATATTATTATAAACACATTATACCTAGGTATCTAATTATAATTTTAAGGTATTTTAGAGCCAGCCCGATCTTGATGCTCACAAATTACGCGTGTGTTATAAGAACTAGCTGTAAAATCTAAATTATACGACTATATTATATACATATAATATGCCATATATATATTATTGTTGAATTTATTATATCTGTATAAAAATTGTGTTTGCTGGTATAGTATTATAATATGAATTACCTATACTTTCTTAGTTCTAATACAAAACATAACGCGTTGTGTAGTACAAAAATTGAAGTGTGTAGTATGATATTTAAAAGTGTATGATTTAAATTAAACCTTATTATAATATTGTGTATAATTTTATACTTTTATAGCTTAACATTTTTTAAAAATATTTTAATGGTTTTTTATCAAACTAAATTTTAATTAATATATCTATATTCTACACAGACACAGTAAATAATATTTTGTGTTGTTACTATATAATAATTATAATTAGTTATTATTATTCATGTTTTATTGTTATTAGGAGTAGCTATTTTATAACACTACTATAGCCGTCGCTGGTACCTAGTAGTATAATTAATTATTATTAAACTCAATATTCATTTTACTAACCAGACACTAGATATCATATTTTAGTCACTGGGTTTTTGTATGTCTATACGGTCACTATGTCACGGTGTATTACTGTATTAGGTACCTAAGTATTTTCTTATAGTTTACTAGTTTTTTTTATAGTAATAGTTTTTTTTATTTCTACGTTTTATACCACAAAAACTTAACAATTAATAAATGTTTAATAAAAGTATATCGTAGGTAACCTAACCTGGCCTTATAACAAACATGATAATCCACCTGAAATATCAATTAATTTTTCTTCTTCTCAAATTAATAAAATGATTATTCAAGAAAGTGTTCCCAATGATTACGATGGGTCTTATTGGCCAGCTAAATGCATATCAACATTTGGCAAGTATTTTAGTTATATTATTATACCTATAATCATTATGATTAAAATAAATATTATATAATATGTATAGTCGGGTGTATAGTAGATAATATACTTATTTCCTGCAATATGCATATATATATAATATATATAATATATTTGGATATAATAATGTATAAATTTATTATGTTTCTCATTCATATCCATATAGTTAGATATCTACCCTAATAACATTTTTTGACGAGGGATTAAAAAGGGTAAAGCCGTTTCATATCTTATTTTAATCATGTTTGTGGATATCTCTAAGGCATCTTGTAGATCCCTAAGCGATATCGAGTTAAAAATAAAATAGAAAGTACAAAACAGGACATCTTTAGGACGGCCAAATGATATCTTAAAATATGACATTTGTATTATCAAGTTTTGAACGAAATGCTATCTGTAAGATATCCCGTAGCGATAATGATTGTACTATCATTTATTATTATTATTATTATTTTATTTATCATTTACGTAAATTAGATATTTCATGAAATATCGTGCGTGTACGCTCGTGTGACTACGCGTACTCATGAGTCGCGACTCGCGAATCCGCCAAGTTATAAGCATTATAAGTTAACTTGATATAATTATTATAATAATTATTATTCGGACGGTTCAACGGCTGGCAGTGTTACGATGGAAGACCACCACAACAGGTATTATACCTACGTGCATACATTTCTTGTAGAATTTTTCATTTAGAGTTCAATAATTATATTATGAACGTTGAAACAACCAACCACTCATTACTGACGATATTAATAAATTGTGATTAATCTATTATTGTTGAGTAATATTTGTTTTAATGAAAGGGATACACGTTATTTAGTTTGTAGAATTTTTCAACTGATAAGCGTCGATGACAATAAAAGGTTGCCACACATTGGAGCGGTGGCGTTAAATTAACGCTAGACACATTTCACCGCTCACCGCCGCGGTAAAGCCAAGACAATAGAATTTAGTATTTACCGCCACCGCTCCAGTGTGTGGGGACTTTAATAGTGTTAAATAATAATTCTATAATTAATGGACTGTTATAATTTGATTGTATCTATAAATAAGTTGATAAGTCATAAACTCATAACACAGCTGTTCTTAATTTATTGTATTCATTATTTTAATTTTTAATACCTATTATAATATAATTATATAATAATAGGTAAATAATAAAAGTTCAAATGTACATATATATATACTGTGAATATTAAAATGAAACATAAGTATTACCACAGACTATGAATTGTTCGTATAGTTTGTGGTATCACTATGCAATATTATATGTTCTAATAATGTATGGTATATTGGTATATAGGTACTATAGTATAGCATAGACAGAAGTCTATACAGTAGCATATTATAATAATTTAATATATTGCTATTATTTTAGTAATATTACAAATAATGTCAAAATTTGATAACATAATATTAACTAATAAATTAATTTATATATAATACTGTACACTTCCATGATCTCTATAACTGCTTAAAAAAGATTTATTTTGTAACTTTTTTTTTATTTAAGTTATAGCCTTTGTAGGTATAAATATAATTAATAAATAAGGTGACTAGGAAATACAATTTGGAGTAGATCCAAGATAAACTATATAATTACATCAATTATATCTATTATCTTAAAAATATAAAATCGTATATTTTTGAATTTTTTTGTTTTTGTTTTTTATATAGTAATGAGTAGATAGGTACCTAGGTACATAGGTAACCTAGGTATATAGCTATACCCTGTTTAAAATAAGAAACACAGCGGCGGCCACGGGAGAAACCGGTTTTGTTACGTAAATCTGTGTGCTTCTTATTTTGAACAGGCCAACAGGGTATAGCTATTATATCAATATTATCTTTAAAATAACTTTAGCCCTACTCAATTGCCAAATTATATATTTTTTCTTTGAAATATAATTCAACTAAATAAAATACTCTTCTATTTTCTCTTTAATTAATTTCAGAAATAATTTACGGTCAAAAAAATCACTTCTTGATTTGTCAAAAAGACAAATTCAAAATCGCTTAAAATTAGAAATTGAACAACTAAATAAAATGAATCAATTGAAATCACAATATGATTATTCTTCTGGTATAAATGTTACTATTGAACCTTGTAATTATATTCACCAAAATAACAATAAAAATACTGAAATAAAAGTTGAAGTAACTCAAAATATATCTACTGATGCCAATAATGCTATTGTTGACGAATCATTTGATTCAGAACATGAAGTTTCTCAAAATGTACATTCTACAGAATTTAGTAATTCTATTTCATCATTTCATGAAATTTCAGTAGATACTTCAATGAATGAATTCGGTAAAACAAAATTAGAAATAAACCATAGTATCCCATATCATGAAGACATTTTCAGGGAAACTTTAGCATGTGTATCTCAAACTAATGAAAATTTTGAAATAAATTTTGTCAATAAAATATCTCGTTGGAAAATCGAAGAGAACATATCTCATACTTCTTTCACAAAATTACTAAAGATTCTTAGAACACACCAAAGTCTTGATTTTCTCCCCAAGGATTCTAGAACTGTTCTTCATACTCCCAAGTTTACAATGATTAGAAATGTTAACCCAGGTCATTATTGGCACAGGGGAATTAAATTAGGGAGTCCAACAATTTTTAAAAAGAAATGCACCCTTTACTGAACCAACTATTGAACTAGTGATAAATGTCGATGGACTACCAATATCAAATTCGTCTCAAAGTCAGTTATGGCCTATACTGGGATCTGTATTAGGCTATAATGATGTTTTTATAATTGGAATATACCACGGAGATACAAAACCAGCTGATAGTATGGAATACCTTAAAGATTTTGTTGTGGAAGCTAAGCTCTTGGTTGAAAATGGTATAACATTTGAAAGTATGCATTATGCGTGTATTATTTCAGCAATATCAGCAGATAGTCCTGCAAAAGCTTTTTTGTTAAACATAAAAGGACATTCAGGATATGGCAGTTGTACAAAATGTACTACACATGGTGAATATAAAGAAAATCGAGTCTGTTTTCCTTTAAAATCTGGTATCAAGCGACTTGATTCTGATTATGAAACAAAACTTGATAACGATTTTCACATGGGACGTAGTGCATTGGAGGATATTCCTAAGCTTGGATTAGTCACAAATGTTCCTATGGATTATTTACATCTAATTTGTATAGGTATCTGTAAAAAACTCCTTCATCTTTGGTGTAATGACAAAGTTTCAGTAAGATTACCTTTTAGAAAAAAACAAATTATTTCCGAATCATTGATTGCATTGAAAACCTATATTCCGGTAGAGTTCCAAAGAAAGCCTCGGAGTCTTCGCTACTTACCTGACTGGAAAGCGACGGAATTTCGTCAGTTATTGTTATATACAGGGCCTGTCATTCTTAAAACAGTTTTAGCACCAAATGTATATGAAAATTTTTTATGCTTACATGTAGCAGTCACTATCCTATGTTCTCCACAACTTTCTTCTAATGAAATAAATTTATTTTACACTGAAGAACTGATACAATATTTTGTAAACACATTTAAATTTATTTATGGTTCCCACCATGTGTCACATAATGTGCATGGATTATTGCATATAGTTGATGATGTTAGACAATTTGGTGTTTTAGATAGATTTAGTTGTTTTAAGTTTGAAAATTATAATCAAATATTAAAGAAACTGATTCGTAAAAAATATAAACCATTACACCAAATTTCAAGACGATTAGAAGAAGCAAATTATTGTAAGTTAGAGTCTAAAGTAGACAATTCTTTAAGAACAGACCAAGTAGTTCTAAAAACAAAACATAATCTAGGGCCAATCGTAGATGGTTGCACAGACATACAATATAGATCAATCATATATCATAAACTTACTTTTAGTGTGTTGGGAAAAGGAAATAAGTGCTGCTGTTTATTTAATAACAGTATTGTTTTGATTTTAAATATAGCTTACCACAACATGCTTCAGGGATATGTGATTGTGGGAAAAGAATTTTTAAATAAAGTTAACGTATATGAGTCTCCGTGTGAGTCTAGTTTATTACGTATTTATAAGGTATCCACATTGTCTGAAGTAAAATGCTGGTCAATCCACGAGATCAAAGCAAAGTATTTTCTATATATGTATCAAAAAAAGTATTTTGCTTTTCCAATGCTTCATACAGAACAAGATGAGAGGCCTGTAATATAAGTTTCATTTTAATACATATTTTTGTACATACCATACCATTTGAAAATAGTTTTATATATTAAGTTTTATAAATTTGTACTATTCATATTTAATATATTTAATATTTGTAACTGAATGTATACAGTTAAATATAATTGTGTTTTTAAATATGTTAGGTATTCTATTTTATGTATATTTATAGATATTATATAGATAATTATTCCCTTAGTTTTAATTTATGTACATTCTATAACTTAAAATCAAATTTATAGTGGAATGATGAAATATAGTTACTACAAATATATTGTTGTGGAGTTTGATGATGAGGGGATTCAAATTATTCCAACGAATTGGTTGATAAACAATGGCAGTGCTACAAAATTTCCTCCACTCACCACTAACAATATAAGATATGAAAAGTTTTGTACAAAAATGGTTGAACCTAAGGATAATTGGAATACTTTTAATTTAAAAAGAATTCTAGCGTCTTGTGGTTCGTATTTCAATATTTTATATGCAAACACTCATTTACTGAGAAATATGTACTTTATCAATTGTTTGTTTGTATAGATGATTTTCTAGCCGCAAAGAAAAAATTAAAGAAAGCCGAAAACCAAACAGATTTGGATAGCACTGATATTGATGTATCAAAAATCAAAAGAAAATATACTGCTGCTAAAGTTTTGGAATCAGATTCAGATGAGTTCTGCAATCTTCAGAAAAATATGCCAGGTAATACATCCTGTATAATTCATAACTAGCTTTAAAATTGCATATAATTTATTGGTCAAACAATTTAAAATAAAATATAATGTATTTTTAATTTATATTTATGAGTTATTAAAACTGTTTTTAGATATATTTTTTAGTTACATTTACTTTTTCTATTTATTTTCAGCCAAAAAAAAAAAAAAATACAGAAACTTCAATGATTAATAAAGGTACATTTGTTCAGTGCATTTAAAAATTATTAATCTTATTTAAATTAAAATATGTGCTTATAATGTTGTGTGTAATGCTTTAAAACATATAGGTTTCCCTGAGGGTTTCAAACAAAATAAAACTAAGCAAATCTTATCAGTACCAAATCCTCCTGTTATTGATAAAGGTATTTTGCTATAAGCTTATTTTAAAATTTTATAATAAATTGTATTTATGTTTTTTATTATTTATTATTTCTTTATTTAGTGAGTCATTTTGGGCATAGTCTACAATTGCCAAATCCTCCTCAGTTATATAAAGGTATTATTTGTTTTTAACTTGCATTTTCTCACATGGATAACAGCATTGGTATAATTTTATTTCCAGACAACTATGAAAGTCATGAAGACAAATTAAACAGTCAAAGTTCATCACCTGATATGTTCAATAATTATGATCCTCAGTTTGGTTAGTGGAATTATAATTATAAATTATTTATATACTTTTTATTCTAATTAATTTTTGTTTATATTTTTGAATATAGAATCATTAATTACTAATGATTTACTGGCTAATAACAGTAAACCAGCAGAAGTCCCTATTCAAGACCACTTAATTCCTACAAATGCCAGTACACAACAAAATGAAAAAATCAACATTTCTGGTAAGAAACCTTTAGTTTTATAATATTTTACAATTAAGATAAAATAATTAATCTATATTTTATTTTTGTTCTATTGAATATTTTTATCATATAAATTTATTGGTGTATTTGCAATAATTTAAATATATGATACCACTTTTCTAGAAAACACTGACTGAGGTTATTATAATATCTGGACAAAATAACAACAATAGTTCTCCCGTGCTCTCAACTGATGAAATGAAATCTTTATTGATAAATATAAATGTGTAATGATATACACATTATGTATATCATCATATTTTATGATTATATTTAGACTATATTTTAGATTTAAAATAATAAATTAAATAATACATTATACCTAGTACACTAACAATTAGTTTTACTCATAAAAATTATCAAATATGTAATTATTTCACTATAGTTATCTTTATCATATTATAATAATAATCCCACACACACACATGAAAGAGTAATGCCGCAATCTATAGTTCAATTGGATCAAAGGCGGCATCTATTACCATAGTCTATATAAGTCCACACGACACACAAAACGGCGCTCAGTCATCCAGCAGCTCACCAAATATTATACTGTAAATTACATATATGTGTGTATTTTTTTTATGGAAATAAATTCGTTTTACTTTAACTATTTTTGCCGACTTATCCAATCACAATATTTTAATATACCTCTCCCCATTCTGGTCAGTAAACTTCATTAGTACATCGAATCATACGAGACACAGTTTTCGCCAGTGGGTACTTCAAAAGGTAAGTAAACATTATTCACAACAAATATTTCAATATATTTATTTATCTAGAAAGGAAAAAAACTCTCGTACCTATCCCCCGCAATAATATATTTTATAAAGTGATGAGTTAAGAATATCCAACAAATAATAATAATTAAAATACCTTTTCATGTAATAACTTCACTTCATATTTTTAACTCATTACAAAGTGGCGCCCAACACAAGTTCAGTTTTCGTAAACTGAGAGTTTTTTTTTCTCTGCTCTCTTTTCTTAACTTAACCGAATATTAACAAAATTTCTTTAAATTAACGGACTGCAGCAAATAAAAATAATAACAACAATATTAATAAATTAAATTAAATTAAATAATAAAAAGCTACATTTGCTAATAAATAAATATAATTTTATAATAAAATCACTTGCTAATAAGCAAGTTAAATGAAATAATAAAAAGCTACATTTGCTAATAAATAAATATAATTTTATAATAAAATCACTTGCTAATAAGCAAGTTAAATGAAATAATAAAAAGCTACATTTGCTAATAAATAAATATAATAAAATAATAAAATAATCTGTTAATAAACAAATTAATTAATATAATAAAAGCTACATTTGCTCATAAATAAATATAATTTTATAATAAAATCACTTGCTAATAAACAAGTTAAATTAAATATTAAAAAGCTACATTTGCTAATAAATAAATAAAATAATCTGTTAATAAACAAATTAATTAAAATAATAAAAGCTACCTTCTTAATTAATAAATATAATTTTATAATAAAATGACTAGCTAATTAACAGGTTTAAATAAAGAATAATAAAATATACAACTAAATATTATAATATCACTTAATTACAAACAAGTTAAATAAAATATTAAAAAAATTATATAATATTCGCTAATAAACAAATATTCACAATTTTATAAAATAACTTGCTAAGAAACAAGTCAAATAAAATTATAAAGAGTATATAATTTTTGCTAACAAACTAATAAAATTATATGTCTTGTTAATCAAAAAAAAAATAAAATAAAATAATTATATATTTTTATATTTAATGATAAACAAATTAATAAAATATATTAATAAACATAAATTTATTCTAACATTAATCAATAATCATTATAGGTACGTCTTATACTTTCATTCACTATTAAATCGAATTTCATTATAAAACATCACTTTTATGCCTAATAACACAACTAAATTTAATAACTTAATTTTTCCCGAAATAAATTTCTCTGAGGTTAAAACATCCTGGGTTCATAAATTAAATAAAGACGGACTAATTTTAGAACTTAGTAGAAGAAACTTAATATCAACTGGTACAGTAGTTGAATTGAAAAATAGATTATTAAATTATTTAAAAGGAGAATCCTTAGAAAGCGACTTTTTGACAATAAACTCTCTAACATTTTTCGGCAATCCTATAAATAATAACAAAAAAATAGAAATGAATGACAACAATAAAAGACCGTATTTTAAACCAAATAAATTTTCCGGTTAAATATCAGACAATATAGATTCATTTTTAAAACAATATAATAGAGCCGCTTTAATAAACGGTTGGTCAGACGAAGACAAAACATTATTCATCGCAGCATTTCTTGAGGGACCTGCATTAATTTTTTTTGATAATATACAAGACGAAATTTCCGATATTAAATGGGTGAACCTTGAGGAAAATTTACGCAAAGAATTTGAACCAATCGCTCAAACCGAAATGATTAGACTAATTTTAGAAAAAAGAAAACAGTTAGAAGATGAACCTACGGTCGCATACATTAATGAAACGGAATCTCTGTGTAGGAGAATAGATAAAAATATGTCACAAGAGGAAATCGTTCGTAATATCATGAAGGGGCTTAGACCAAATATTGCTAGATATATCGGTATTCTAGGTAACAAAAATTTAAATGAATTAAAAGAAAACG
>JANEHU010004800.1:0-13100 GCA_027563435.1 Nasonovia ribisnigri
CAGCTTATATATAATTAATGATGTTTTTTAAAAATTTTAAAACCTGCAGTTGCCATATTAATTTTTTTTTCCCACTCCTTAAAAAGTATTTGCCTGCGGGCTTAAACGATCCCCTTCATAATTTTTTTTCTAAATTTATATATCAAAGATTTATTTATATAGATTTTTTAAACATAAACATCCAGGTCCCATACTAATTTTTTTCTAAATTTAATTTTCTTACTCCTTAAAATGTATTTGCCTGCGGGCTCCTACTTACCTCTTCCATATTTTTTTTTATCAATTTAATTCTTGTAGATATTTCTAAACCAAATTTTGAAAGATCATAAACCTAGTGCATATAACTTTTTTCTAAATTAAATTTTCTTACTCCTGAAAAAGTATTTGCCTGCGGGCTCAAACGTTCCCCTTCATAAAAAATTTTTATCAATTAAAATATTAATGATTTACTTATATACATTTCGTTTGAACCTAAACATCTTGGTGCCATATTAATTTTTTTCTAAATTTAATTTTCTTACGCATTAAAAAGTATTTGCCTGCGGGCTCCCACTTTCCTCTTCCATATTTTTTTTTATCAATTTAATTCTTGTAGATATTTCTAAACCTAATTTGAAAGATCATAAACCTAGTGCATATAACTTTTTCTAAATTAAATTTTCTTACTCCTTAAAAAGTATTTGCCTGCGGGCTCAAACGTTCCCCTTCAAAATTTTTTATCAGATTATATATTATTAATGATTTTTTTTTTTAAATTTTACAACCTGGTGCCATATTAATTTAATTTTCTCACACCTTAAAAAGTATTTGCCTGCGGGCTCAAACGAATCCCTTCATAATTTTTTTTCTAAATTTAAATATTAACGATTAACTTATACAGATTTTTTAATCATAAACATCCAGGTGCCATATTAATTTCTTTCTAAATTCAATTTTCTTACTCCTTAAAAATTATTTGCCTGCGGGCTCCCACTTACTTCTTCCATATTTTTTTTTATCAATTTATTTCTTGTAGATATTTCTAAACCAAATTTGAAAGATCATAAACCTAGTGCATATAAATTTTTTCTAAATTAAATTTTCTTACTCCTGAAAAAGTATTTGCCTGCGGGCTCAAACGTTCCCCTTCATAAAAAATTTTTATCAATTAAAATATTAATGATTTACTTATATACATTTCGTTTGAACATAAACATCTTGGTGGCATATTAATTTTTTTCTAAATTTTATTTTCTTACTCCTTAAAAAGTATTTGCCTGCGGCTCCCACTTTCCTCTTCAGTAGTATATATTTGCCGATCCTAGGACCGCCACCGCCACCGCCACCGCCGCAGATGCCACCGCCACCGCCACCACCACCGCCACCACCACCCCCCCTACACACCGCTCAGCCATAGATCAGGCCGCCGCCACCGCCACCTCTCCTCTTCACCACCACCGCCACCACCACCGCCACCTCTTCCCTTCACCGCCTCCACCACCGCCACCGCCCACTTCACCGCTCAGCCACTTCCACCTCCTCTACTCACTTCTCAGCCATAGATCAGGCCGCCGCCACCGCCACCACCACTACTCCCCACCCAAAGATCGTGCAGTCGTCACAACACTACAACACCTCTGATCCATAATTATACGTATGTACTATATACAGTACGAGCACACTAAACACACATATATTACCTTTATAATTTATATATATGCAACAGGGTGGTCAAAGATTCTGCATGGAATTGTTTATTAAGCATTACCGTTACCACTTATATATATACATAATTTTTTTTTTTTTTTTTTGCTTGTTTTTGTTATCCAGCATTTCCCATACTTAAAATCCCTTCCATTTCAATATGAATTAAAATAATGATACATTACCTTATTAAATCAGTATTCACATACGTTTTTACAAAAAAAAGGTACACGAGTTATTTACAATGTATTCCTTAACAGCGATGTTTTTTTATTGTTTTATTAATACTCTGGGATTCGAACGACGTAATTCAGAAAATGAATTTGATATACCATTTTTATTTATGCCGTAAGTTTATTGTAATTTTGTATTATCATTATTATTTACCATATTTGTTGTTAAGTTTTAATGTACAACCATTACCACAAGTTAGACCTCCACCAACAGATTTGGATGAAGTTTTCAGGATGATAGATGAAATAATGTAAGTTTAATATTATAATGAATAATATTGTTATTTTCTAACATTAAAAAATATTAGTTATAGTAGTGACGAAAACGATGAAGAAATGTCTGAAATATATTCACCTGAAGTATCATCCGATGAAGATTTTTAATAATGTAAATAGATATTAAGTAAATAGATCAATAAACAATGTCAATAGTTTTCTTTTAATTATTATGAATTTTTATTTTACATGTATATATTAGGTACAATATTCAATACAAACTTCTAACAGCATTTTGTCATCTTCTACAAAGTCTTCACCCCAAATATATTTTTCTAATGCTTTAAGACATATATCGTCAGCTTCTTCACCGCCCCAAAAGTTGACTTGATTTGGTTTATCTATCATAGTAAATATTTTATACAAAATTAACAAAATAATAAAATGAACATACCATTTGTTCGGTGTATACAATCTTTAGATATATGCTCGTCAACATCGTTTCTAGTCTATAACAGCAAAATATAACGTCGGTTAGGTAAGTGCTACAATATTAAACAATATTATGACATACTAACTTCATCTACTGAAATATTTTCTTCTGGGCTGAATAAATTACTGTAATAAACCCGTCTTGGTGTATTTGATAGCTACAAAATTTATTATTTTTAATATATATATATATATATATGTAATTAAACTTACCATTTCATCCAACTCTCCATTCATTAAAAATTCAATAAAGCCTTTTGAGATGTCCTGTGTATTGATGGTAGATTCTTGGCTGTTGTTGTACGACATTTTTATAAAAATTATAAAACTATAAAATAATTGTTTTAAGCAAGAGCGTTCAGAAATGCACTAACAGTGCACTGAGATTTAGCTTAGGTATTATCATGTTTAAGAGAAAGAAATTACATCGTCATACGGGGGGTATAAAATTGCTAAGACAGCATTTAAGCAAAAATCTTGGAAACGTTGAATTTTGAAATGTGTACAAAAATTATTATTATTTGGCTTGATCATTGTTAAATGCGTTAGTAACGATTTGACAGTCATTGTCTCAGGTTAGCTATCTCTTTATCTGTATATTTTGTTCATATTCAAAATGTTTAAGTGCGAACAGTGTGAATATACTTTTTCGCGGAAAGACATTTTAACCAGGCATTTAAAGCGGCATAATAAAATTGAGCAATTTAAGTGTATTATTTGTGGCAATTTATTTTGCAGAAAGGACGCTCTCAGAAGACATGAGAAAAGTATTCATGGTGAGTAAATTTCATAGTCATACAATATAATATTAAGATTCTATAGATGAAAATTATTGTTTTTATCATTATACAAAGATAAGATTAGTACGTACATGATAGTCATGATAATCAATGCAATCTGTGCGTTTTAAGAGGTTTAGTATATACAACTATACGTACATGCTTGTAGTATAAAAACAATATAACGCATTTAATTCGAGTTTGAAATAATAAAATATTGTTCCATTTTAGGTTTGTTAAACAGTAATGCACATCCAGTTACACGTACAGCGGCAACTGCAAGTAAGAATTATATACATCTATGTATTATATTTTATATATTATGATATCACTTTTATAGATGGTGTAGCAGTATTGGATACGGTTGCAAAAAGTGGATTGCTTGAAAGTATGTATATATATATATATATAGTAAATATATCGTGTTTAATTAAAAATTGTATTATAGGTGATAAAAACGCGTTTGATGATAATTTAATGTATGAAGACAGTAGTGATGGCTATTGTATTGATGTGTTGGATAAGGTCGAACATAATGAAATGTGTAAAAGTATGTTATATTAAATATGTATATCTTGAATCACCAATTTTTTTTTTTTTTTTTAGGCAATAACAATATTACATTTGAAGACGACAATGATTGTTATTGTATTGATGTATTAGATAAAGCGGAATATAATGGATTATGCAAAAGTATTATATATTTATATAATATCATAAATATATATTGATTTTATTTATTTTTTTTTTAGCTGATAATGATGAAATGATTGAAATAGCCCCAAATATTTTAGTTGAGAATAAACAAGCTGAATGTTCAAAACAAAGTACATATATAATATGAATAGATCTTTTTTTAAATATAAAACTTATAAATTATTTAGGTAAACGTGTACATAACGAAAATTCAAATGGAGTCGCTAAAAAGAAACGTATGGAAACGATTACATCATCGACATTTGTTGAAACAAAGTCAGCGTTTGACGGATTGTGCAAAGAATATTTTAAAAAAAACCCTGATTGTATTAAAAAAGTTAGAGATTTTTTAGACAATTCAAAGCCAGAGATATATGCTATACTAATCAATTCAATTAAAAACTCTCCTGTAAAGTATAATATTAAATTAGAGGCCACATATATTATACCTAATACAGATACGAAAGAAAATAGAGCATTTAAAACAAGATCAAGATCATTATTTCAATCAGACGATGTCAACAATGTTTTAGAATTAGATTTTATTAAGATCTTACAAGAACAAGAAGATATGGAACTTAAGGGCAGTGGCTTTTCATTAGAGAGTATAGACGGTATTATATTAAACGTAAATGTATATAAACCATTAGGAGGTTCGTCTTATATACCACTTCCGGCATTTATAGAGAGGAAAAAGGCAACAATTAATGTTTTAAACTTTGACGAAAAATGCTTTAAATATAGCATTTTAGCCAAACTAGTAAATCCTGTTCATGCTGAAAGAATAGGATCTAATTATGTTGAAGTAGAGAACAGGTATGATTTTAAAAATGTAAATTTCCCGGCTTCATTAAACGATGTTGTAAAATTTGAAAAAACAAATAAAGTTTCAGTTAATATATATAGTTTAAAAAACGGAGAGCTTAAATATAAAAATAACGTAAAAAAAAAAATTCAAAAAGAATAAATTATACCACAACAAAACCTGAACAAACTATAGTTTATCCAGTAAAAGTATGCGAGGAAGAACTTGATGATCATCATGATTTATTATTATTTGGCGATGGGACGGGAAAACAGCATTATTGTCGTATAACAAATTTAGCAAAGTTAATCGGAGCGCAACTTACGAAAAACGGACACGCTATGTCATTATGTAAACGGTGTTTTAAGACCTACTTTGGTGTTAACCGTTGCGGGGTTACCGCAGAACAACGCCTTAATAACCACAAATTAAATTGTAATAAAAATAAGCCACTAATACCATTATTACCACGTCCTAATACGTACATGAAGTTTGAAAATTGGGAACGTACGCGCAAACATCCATTTTCAATTTATGCAGACTTTGAATCAATATTAGAAAAAAATAGTAATAATGATTCAAATAATACAAACATTATTCACCATCATGATGTCATGAGTTATTGCTATTATGTCAAGCCGAGTGATGATATACCAAAAGAATTGTTAGACAAATATGATATAGAGATGGGACCAGTTGTGTTCAGAGGAGATTCGAGTTTTAACAGAGGTGATGTTGCAAAGAAATTTATGGAAGAAATTGTTAAAGTTGCCCTTAAAATAGAAAAAATATTTAACGTCAATGTGCCGATTGTAATGACTGATGAAAATAAAAAAAGTCATCAAAATGTCGTCGCTCAAGGATCATGTCCATTATGTAAATCGAAATTTATCAAAACTCAAAATAATGCTGTTAAAGATCATGATCATTTGACTGGAAAGTACAGAGGGACTGTATGCAGTAAATGTAATTTATTAATGGAAAAGCCTAGTTTCGTTCCAATTTTTTTTCATAACCTTTCCGGTTATGATTCTCATTTTATTGTCACGCAGCTAGGTTTTGATACAAAATCGATTACCGTTATACCAAATACCGAAGAGAAATTAATATCCTTTACAAAATACATATCAAATACTTTTCAAATTCGTTTTGTTGACACTTTTCGTTTTATGTCAACTAGTTTGGAGAAACTGGTAAATAATTTAGCTAAAGGAGATACATTAAAATTTAGAGATACCAGAAGAGTGTTTAATAATAATGATATTGAACTGGTAACCAGGAAAGGTGTATATTGTTATGAGTATACGGATAGTTGGGAGAAATTAAGTGAAACGGCACTACCATCAAAAGAACACTTTTACAGTACATTACACGAATCGCATATTGACGATGCAGATTATGAACATGCAATACGGGTATGGGAACACTTTAATTTAAAAACCCTTGGTGAATACAGTGACTTGTATATCAAAGTTGATGTGATGCTTCTCTGCGATGTTTTCGAAAACTTTCGAGACTTATGTTTGGTTACGTATGGTTTGGATCCTAATTACTATTATACTGCACCTGGGATGTCGTTTGACTGCTGTTTGAAGATAACTGAAGTACAGTTAGAACTTTTGTCGGATTATGATCAATTATTAATGACTGAAGCCGCAATTCGAGGGGGTCTTACACAAGCAAGTATGCGATATGCTCAGGCGAACAACAACAAGGTTCCCGATTATGACTCCACAAAGCCAGATTCGTGGATTGTATACCTGGACGCAACAAATCTGTTTGTACTTTTTTTTTTTTTTTTTACATAAAACATTGTTATAACATTGTTTTTTATTTTTTTTTTTTAGCTACGGTTGGGCTATGTGTAAATATATGCCAAAGGACGGATTTTCATGGTATGAGGGCAATCTAGATGTTGAAAATATTTTAAAATTGTTGGAAAGTTCAAACGAAAAATCAAACATTGGATTCTCGTTAGAAGTTGACATATTATATCCTCAATCGTTGCATGACGAGCATAACGAGTTACCGTATCTTCCAGAGAGGATGGCCCCCCCTGGATCAAAAATAAAAAAACTCATTGCCAATTTACAACATAAAAAAAAATATGTTGTTCATTATATGGCATTGAAACAAGCTCTGAAAGCGGGATTAATACTGGAAAAGGTAATAATTGTTTATAGTTATTTATTATTAAAAATTGTTTGAATTAATTTTTTTTGTTTAGGTGCATCGAGTTTTAAAATTTAATCAATCACCATGGCTTCAAAAATATATTGAGTTGAATACTAAAATGAGAATGAACGCATTAAATGATTTTGAGAGAGACTTTTTTAAATTAATGAACAATGCAGTATTTGGTATGTTTTTTTTTTTTTTATCATACCTTTTTCTTAAATTTGTCTTAACTTTACAGGGAAGACTATGGAAAATGTAAGAAATAGATTAAAAATGAAACTAGTTTCGGATGAAAAAACGTGTTCTAAGTTAATTAACCGAAATACGTTTAAGGACATTACAATTTATAACGAAAACCTAGCGGTAATACATTTGGATATAGATGAATTGAAATTTGATAAACCAATATACGTAGGGATGGCGATTTTGGATATATCAAAGACATTAATATATGATTTTCATTATAACTCTATGGTTAAAAGTTATAGTTCAAATATCCAACTGATGTATACGGATACAGGTACATATTATATACATATATTGCATAAATGTTTATTTACTAATAAATAAAATTTTTTTTTTCAGATTCATTGATATATTATATAAAGACATCTGATTTCTACGCTGATTTGTTGAATAACCCTGATCTTTTAAATCGTATGGATACTTCAAACTTACCGATCAATCATCCATGCTATTGTATCGACAGGAAGAAATTACCTGGGACTTTTACTGACGAAGCGGATGGAAAAGCTATTACAGAGTTTGTTGCACTACGATCTAAATCATATGCATATAATCTATCGGGTGTAGAAAAAATCAAAGCGAAAGGTGTCAGAGGTCATGTCGTTAAAAATCATATGAGTTTAGCAGATCATAAACAATGTTTATTTTTCAACGGCACAACGGTTGATAGTGATACTGGTAGAGGCATAGCTATAAAACAATTCGAGTTGTTTAAATCTACAGGTCACACGCCTTCAACAAAACAGTATACACCGTTTCGAGTAAACATATCACTAAGATCTTTTAAACATCAGATGAAATCAATTTCAACAGTTAAATTAGCTTTAAACCGATCAGACGATAAGAGGATAGTCCTTGAAAACCAAATTAATACCTTGGCTCATGGACATTACAGTTTAGAGTGAGTTGAGATAAATAGATATTATCATTCTTTATATAATAATAATCTAATTATATCTATGTTGCAGTCAAGAAGAGGAGCATTTAACTAACACACAATCATGAAATCTTCATTATAATTGATTTATTATTATTTGTGCGTCATTAAAACAGTATATAATGTATATCAATTATATAAAAAAAAAAAAACTGTATATTATAATGTAAACTGTATATAATGTAAAAATATAATTTAAACTATATGTAAACTGTATATTATAATGTAAACTGTAAAATATAATTTATACATAGTAGGAAAAAAAAGTTATAATCTTATATTATTAACATACCAATTTTTTAATGCAAATGCTTTATTCAATGTACATACTAGTGGATTGAAATCTTTATGAAAAATACAGCATGGTAGTGATTGTCCAATTAATGAACAAATCCGAGGACACTCGAAGAGTTCCATGTCGTAGACGGTGGCGTATGGCATAAACTCGATAATGATCCGTTGTTTCTGCAAACCTTTAACGTAAATTCTTTCGAATTTGATCGATTCGAATATTTTATGTATTTCTTCATACTCCAAATCACCATAATCTGGAGACAAACCGTGATGCAGCCGTTGCAGCCAACTGTTTACACTTCGACTTTTCGCATCTTGTTTTAAAGTTGTATTTTTAAATATCCAGTGTTGGTTGTACGATGTCTTGGTGTCTACTATAGACATTTCTTTAATAAACCACTTGTTATTGACTCCGACAACGCACTGAACGTCCAAGATAGCTGATGACATGATTGTAGATGAATTAATAATTTTATGTACCGAACAGATTCACTTCTGAGCTAGCACTGGAACTATTTTTTAGTATCTCTCTTATTTATCCATGAATTATGAGAATCGTCAAATCCCACCCACTTGACATATATCTGATTCCCCTTCTTTCGTACAATTTTTTCAATTAAATAATCATTAGGATAATTTGTTTTAGATATCTCTTCGTTATAAAAACAACCGGCTATTGGATCATCATTATAATCATGTAACTGATAAGTTGGCGGTATTGTTTTGTTTATTTTTACTATTGTGAATATTTCTGTTGACCAATTGGGTAAAAATCCTTTTGAAAAAACTCCTTTGTGAGTGCTTATTCGAACTTTATCGCCAACACAAAATTTTACTTTTTTATTTGTGATTGCGCGTTGTTTCAAATTCACTAGTGAAGGATTTTCTTCTGCCTGCAATGGTGTCATACCGATCGTTCTATGCCTTGTATTGTTGTAATTATCTATCAGCATGGGTAAAATAGATATCCAATTATGTGAACCTCGAGCAGTAAACTCTCTATACATGTTTGTTTTCAGAGTGCGATTAAACCTTTCAACAAAGCAGGCTTTTGTTGTAGAATAGGTGCTATACTTTTTTATATTGTACTTTGTCATTAACGTATCGAATTTTAAATTATAAAATTCTTTTCCATTGTCCACCTGCAGCAGTTTTGGTGATCTATCAATAAGTATCGTAGACATAGCCTTGGTAACTTCACCGCCTGTTTTTGTTTTTAATGGTATAGTCCAGGCGAACTTTGTAAAACAATCAATCACACAGAGGATATAATTATATCCATTGTTTTTCTTTGAAAGTGGTATCATTTCGACCAAGTCTGCCTGCCATAAATCGTTTTTTCCGTACACGTTTACTGTTTGTCTTGTATAATTTTTCCTAGCTGGTCTGTGAAGTTCGATTGCTATGTCACGTTTAGACATTTGGTATTTTCTTTGTTATACCAGCTTCATAGAGTTCTTCAAAAATAGATAATATCTCGTTTGAAACCCCAGTGTTTCCCGCAGATTGGGAGGCTACAAGAAGTCGTAACCTATCGACCAACTCATTCGGATCATTCCAATATACTAAATTATGCGTTTGTAATTTCACACCCGTTCCCGAGGAAAATAGCTTGGAAATAATTTGTGTATACTTTGTGCCACCTTTTTTGATTTTTGTCCCGTCCAGTGTCAAATGTGCTGAAGTTTGAATCAGTATTTCTTTATATGTATTTAAATCTTTATCACTGTATTGCATTGGATATCTAGAAAACAATAACTCACACAGTCCTGGCGTTAGTTGATAAGATACATCTTTGATAATTATTGAATTGTTTTTAAATTCCACTTCTTCTCTACCTAATTTGATATCACCATTTGAATATTTTTTTGGACCATATACTTTATCTTTATGATCTTCTTCTAATTTTCGTAAAATTTCAATCTGGTTATCGGAAGCTAAATGTAGATTATCATTAATTGTGTTTGAAATTTTATCATTAGCGGCTTCGGAACTTTGTGATTTGTCATGTAATTTGTTCAGAGGTTCGATTATCGGTTTAAACGTTTGTGATACATAAGATTGAATATCAGCTTCACCTCTTTTCAATGCTTCAAATTTACGTTTAATGTTTTCCTTGGCAATAACTAATTCGTTCAACACTGTACTTTCACCTTCCATGGTTAAAAATGAACTGTATTATTTTATACAACGACAAATGTATCAAAACCATGTCGATACCGTCCGTTGTCACGTTCACAGTCCTTAATGATCACGACAAAATTAAATCTTCCCCTACTCCAACACAAAGTACAAAACTCTTTAAACTCAGGATAATTCATATCACCCGAACAGTGTTCCATGTAAACATGTTTCAAATTTGTCTCGTCTTGCTTGAATAATACTATCATGTTGCTATTATCTCGGATAAGTTGTTTGGGTATACGGGCGAATGATTGTGCTAGATAGAACACATCGATATTGTTATGTCTACAACGTGTATAGTAAGAACGTACGATATTTTGATTTTCACATAAAATATCGTCAAATACAAAAACAGAATCTGGTAGTGCTTTTTCTGGTGGGATGACCTCATCGTTTTCATGAAAAGTGAATAACTTCACGCCCTCTACATCTTTTAAAATTTCACAAAGCATTTTATATTTAGGTTGTTCGAGTGTTTTCGAGTATATATAAACGTTATGAAATCGTATACCATTGATATTGGTCAATAATGCATAAATCAAATTTGTTTTACCGCATCCGGAAGGGCCAACAACTAGGGCACGACAGGTATTTGGCAAAAGCTTACCATGTCGAGATTCGAGATTCGTAGGCGGGTCGACATTTTCCACTGTGAGTTTTATTTCTTGGTCGACAAACTTCATTATAAATATCCCTGTAACACTGAGAACGTAATCAGTACACGATGTCACCCGTTCGAAGAAACAACAAGAATAAAGGCGGAGGTATAATTAACACTCTTATAAATAAACTACCATTTGAACTTCATTTGCCTGGTGATTATAAACAATACATATCATTAAATACATTTAACATATATATATATATATTCTAAACATAATATTTAGGTTATCAGTACTGTGGGCCTGGTACACAATTGAATAAACGATTAAATCGTGGTGATAAAGGTATCAACTCACTAGATTCGGCGTGTAAAGAACACGATATCGCTTATGATCGCAGCAACTATTTTGCAGACCGTCAGAAAGCAGATTACATTTTAGAAAACCAGGCTTGGAATAGATTCAAGTCAAAAGACTCTAATTTAAAAGAAAAGGCGGCAGCGTGGTTAGTCACTACGGGTATGAAGGCAAAACGAAAAATGGGAGCAGGATGTGGATTCAACGCTGCTGTTAAAGCAGCTAAAAATGTATTGAAAAAAAATATTAAAGAAAAAAACCTGATGAAATTAACAAAAAAATGTTTTGCGGCAGCTAAGAAAATATTCCATAAAAACGGTAAGAAGCCTCGAATACCTCGTGTCATACCTATACCGAAAACTGGAGGGATGTTACCGTTGATACCGATTTTTGCCGGTTTATCTGCTCTAGGAGCGCTGACGGGTGGTATTTCTAACGTTGTAAAAACCGTTAGCGAATTCAATAGAAATGAACTTCACATTTGGGTAGAGGATTATATCTCGCTCCTAATAAAGGCGGATCGTATAAAATCGAGAAAGGTAAAGGATTATATCTCTCTTCACAAGGAGGTAGTTTGTATAAAAGAAAAGGAGCACTTAAATCTCTGAAGAAAACTGTAAAACGAAAAAAAAAACTAATAGCTACGTTACCCAAAAGAGCGCTGTACGATTATGAAATTATAAAACATGCACGCATAACGAAAATACCTCATTTCATCGGAGTGTTTTCCAGAGATAGGTTACCTACACGTCCTAAGCATAAAGAATCGGCTGTAATCAATTTGGACGTTGAAAAAAGTACTGGAACTCATTGGGTAGCGTATAAGAAAATCGGAAAACAAGTTACATACTACGACAGTTTTGGTAATTTACCACCTCCATTAGAACTACAGTCGTACCTTAGTGGATGTACGATACAATATAATTACAATAGGCATCAACGTTATAACACATATAATTGCGGACATTTGTGTTTGAATTTTTTATCATGTACACAATAACATTAAATGGTAATTCAAGCGAAATGTCATGTGATATTTTCCCACCGTTGGAAGTACAAAACACCTCGCAGCTATGTCTGTTAAGCCTACAGACAAATAATTCTATACCAAACGTGGAACCAGATTGTAATACAATAGGATTTCGTGATTCGCTTGGGATATGTAAAACAGTGATTATACCTACAGGATCGTACGAAATAATAAATTTGGAATCGATGATTCAAAAACTGTTACCGAATCATGTTACATTGTTTCAACTCAAGGCCGACGGTAGCACATTGAAATGTTCAATGACGTGTAGTCATGATGTTGATTTCACTATTGAACATAATATATCGAAAATATTAGGTTTTGAAAATAAAGTTTACTCTGCCAAGACATTACACGAATCTGAACGA
>JANEHU010004801.1:0-30000 GCA_027563435.1 Nasonovia ribisnigri
ACTTCTTCTCTACCTAATTTGATATCACCATTTGAATATTTTTTGGACCATATACTTTATCTTTATGATCTTCTTCTAATTTTCGTAAAATTCCAATCTGGTTATCGGAAGCTAAATGTAGATTATCATTAATTGTGTTTGAAATTTTATCATTAGCGGCTTCGGAACTTTGTGATTTGTCATGTAATTTGTTCAGAGGTTCGATTATCGGTTTAAACGTTTGTGATACATAAGATTGAATATCAGCTTCACCTCTTTTCAATGCTTCAAATTTACGTTTAATGTTTTCCTTGGCAATAACTAATTCGTTCAACACTGTACTTTCACATTCCATGGTTAAAAATGAACTGTATTATTTTATACAACGACAAATGTATCAAAACCATGTCGATACCGTCCGTTGTCACGTTCACAGTCCTTAATGATCACGACAAAATTAAATCTTCCCCTACTCCAACACAAAGTACAAAACTCTTTAAACTCGGGATAATTCATATCACCCGAACAGTGTTCCATGTAAACATGTTTTAAATTTGTCTCGTCTTGCTTGAATAATACTATCATGTTGCTATTATCTCGGATAAGTTGTTTGGGTATACGGGCGAATGATTGTGCTAGATAGAACACATCGATATTGTTATGTCTACAACGTGTATAGTAAGAACGTACGATATTTTGATTTTCACATAAAATATCGTCAAATACAAAAACAGAATCTGGTAGTGCTTTTTCTGGTGGGATGACCTCATCGTTTTCATGAAAAGTGAATAACTTCACGCCCTCTACATCTTTTAAAATTTCACAAAGCATTTTATATTTAGGTTGTTCGAGTGTTTTCGAGTATATATAAACGTTATGAAATCGTATACCATTGATATTGGTCAATAAAGCATAAATTAAATTTGTTTTACCGCATCCGGAAGGGCCAACAACTAGGGCACGACAGGTATTTGGCAAAAGCTTACCATGTCGAGATTCGAGATTCGTAGGCGGGTTGACATTTTCCACTGTGAGTTTTATTTCTTGGTCGACAAACTTCATTATAAATATCCCTGTAACACTGAGAACGTAATCAGTACACGATGTCACCCGTTCGAAGAAACAACAAGAATAAAGGCGGAGGTATAATTAACACTCTTATAAATAAACTACCATTTGAACTTCATTTGCCTGGTGATTATAAACAATACATATCATTAAATACATTTAACATATATATATATATTCTAAACATAATATTTAGGTTATCAGTACTGTGGGCCTGGTACACAATTGAATAAACGATTAAATCGTGGTGATAAAGGTATCAACCCACTAGATTCGGCGTGTAAATAACACGATATCGCTTATGATCGCAGCAACTATTTTGCAGACCGTCAGAAAGCAGATTACATTTTAGAAAACCAGGCTTGGAATAGATTCAAGTCAAAAGACTCTAATTTAAAAGAAAAGGCGGCAGCGTGGTTAGTCACTACGGGTATGAAGGCAAAACGAAAAATGGGAGCAGGATGTGGATTCAACGCTGCTGTTAAAGCAGCTAAAAATGTATTGAAAAAAAATATTAAAGAAAAAAACCTGATGAAATTAACAAAAAAATGTTTTGCGGCAGCTAAGAAAATATTCCATAAAAACGGTAAGAAGCCTCGAATACCTCATGTCATACCTATACCGAAAACTGGAGGGATGTTACCGTTGATACCGATTTTTGCCGGTTTATCTGCTCTAGGAGCGCTGACGGGTGGTATTTCTAACGTTGTAAAAACCGTTAGCGAATTCAATAGAAATGAACCTTCACATTTGGGTAGAGGATTATATCTCGCTCCTAATAAAGGCGGATCGTATAAAATCGAGAAAGGTAAAGGATTATATCTCTCTTCACAAGGAGGTAGTTTGTATAAAAGAAAAGGAGCACTTAAATCTCTGAAGAAAACTGTAAAACGAAAAAAAAACTAATAGCTACGTTACCCAAAAGAGCGCTGTACGATTATGAAATTATAAAACATGCACGCATAACGAAAATACCTCATTTCATCGGAGTGTTTTCCAGAGATAGGTTACCTACACGTCCTAAGCATAAAGAATCAGCTGTAATCAATTTGGACGTTGAAAAAAGTACTGGAACTCATTGGGTAGCGTATAAGAAAATCGGAAAACAAGTTACATACTACGACAGTTTTGGTAATTTACCACCTCCATTAGAACTACAGTCGTACCTTAGTGGATGTACGATACAATATAATTACAATAGGCATCAACGTTATAACACATATAATTGCGGACATTTGTGTTTGAAATTTTTATCATGTACACAATAACATTAAATGGTAATTCAAGCGAAATGTCATGTGATATTTTCCCACCGTTGGAAGTACAAAACACCTCGCAGCTATGTCTGTTAAGCCTACAGACAAATAATTCTATACCAAACGTGGAACCAGATTGTAATACAATTGGATTTCGTGATTCGCTTGGGAAATGTAAAACAGTGATTATACCTACAGGATCGTACGAAATAATAAATTTGGAATCGATGATTCAAAAACTGTTACCGAATCATGTTACATTGTTTCAACTCAAGGCCGACGGTAGCACATTGAAATGTTCAATGACGTGTAGTCATGATGTTGATTTCACTATTGAACATAATATATCGAAAATATTAGGTTTTGAAAGTAAAGTTTACTCTGCCAAGACATTACACGAATCTGAACGGATAGTGAACATAATGAAAGTCAATTGTATAAAAATCGATTTCAATCTAATTTCTGGTTCATTCAGTAATGGTATACCGAGCCAGACGATACACGAGTTTTTCCCTTCTTCACCGCCAGGACATAAAATCATTGAAGTTCCGAAACATTTAGTTTTCTACCGGCTCAATTCTTCGTCTATAAGTAAAGTAAATATAGTACTGAGAGATCAAGATAATAATTTAATCAATTTGAGAGGGGAGCCAATCACAGTTCGTATACAAATTAAACATAAAGATGGCTATTAAGTTCAATAGTTATATAAAAAGAAATGTGATCAAGAGTCCCTACAGTACTACTACCAAGGTTAATACGTCAAGACGTCCTCCGTTCAAACTAACCAAACAAAATCTATCGTTTCTACGGTCTTTAAAAGTTCTATAGTCATGGATGATATGTATTTGGACGTAGCCGGTGGATATGACGATGAGTGTAAAATAACTCAAATGCAGTACCACTCTTTCCTGCCTTATTCTTCAACAGCTTTATCCAATAACGATGAAATTAGAATATCTATTCAAAATATGGACGCATATACTCTGCCCTGTGAGAGTTATATTTATATTGAAGGTAAATTGAATATACCGACAGATGTTGCATCATATGCGAACGAAATAAATTTTACCAACAATGGTTTAGCGTTTTTGCTTTCCGAAATCCGATATGAAATTAACGGTGTGGAAATACAAAAATTAAAATCTCCTGGAATATCTTCGAGTCTTAAAGGTTTCTGCTCACACACTCTCAATGAATTGAACAATCTACAGAATGCTGCTTGGGATGTAGATATGGATGCCAGTGAAAATAAACATTTCATGTTGAATAACAAATTTGCTGGTTGTATCCCACTCAAACACTTGTTTGGATTTTGTGAAGATTATAAAAAAATACTACTCAACTGCAACCAACAAATAATTTTAAACAGATCATCTACAGACTTTGATGCGTTGTACGTTTCGGGAACCATAGCAAATGAAAGTAAAGAAAAACTTAAAAAAGTAGCGATTGAACTGAGTAAAATTATTTGGAAGATGCCCGTTATTAGGGTGAGTGACAAAGAAAAAATTAAACTGTTAAAAGTATTGGACTCTCGTAAACCACTAGCATGTGCGTTCAGAAATTGGGACTTGTGCGAATATCCAGTTCTCCCTCAGAACACTTCTCATTCATGGACTGTTAAATCAAGCAGTTTGCTTGAGAAACCTAGATTTGCATTAATTGGATTTCAAACAGATCGAAAAAATAATTTATTTAATCCGTCGGGACGGTTCGATCACTGTTACCTGAAAAACCTTAAAGTACACCTGAACTCTGAAGTATATCCATATGAAGATTTCCGTGCAGATTTCACAAACAACGTTACAGCTATATTGTACAAAGCGTATGCCGAATTCCAAAAATCATACTACGAGAGAGAATATAGCGAGCCTCTACTTGCAAAAAACATTTTCCAACAATTTGTACCAATCATAGTCGTGGATTTATCACGACAGAACGACAATGTAAAATCATCGACTGTAGATTTACGCATCGAGTTCGAAACAGACAAAGCTATTCCAGCAAAGACTGCAGCATATTGCCTCATCTTACACGATCAAATTATAACTTATAGTCCATTTAATGGTGATGTAAGGAAATTGTAAATAATTTGTAAAATAAAAAAATACTTTTTTTTTAAAATATCATGTTTTTTCTTTTTATTATATAATAATAAAATGTCATATTACAATAAAATATTACATTCTTAACGAAAACTTAATCTCCGGGCTGCTTTTGCGGTTTCACGTGCTACGAATGCCCTTGTCCTCGGTCTGGTTACTTCATACTAAAAAAAATTGTTTTCTTTAATATAAAATAATATGTAAAAATAAAATCGTATTACCTCAATTTCGATCGAACAAGCTAACCATCCCCTTGCCAATTGTTTGACTGCTTTAATTTTCAAATCTGCTACGAAACAACGACTAGTTAACTTAAGTTGTTTTTTCAATTCTTGGACATCGATGCGGTATAAATAATCTTCAGCTTCGCTTATTTTTGTGTCTTTGGGTAACGGCATTTCCTTTCCAAGATACATTGAAATATCAAAGGACTGAGCTAATACACTAGGCCGTGTGTATATATTTTTCATCTGAATAACTTCTTCCACGGCATCACTTAATTGTATGATCCTTGAAACATTTGCTTTAGTTAGTTGTACATGTTGATCCTGTTGCAAACACTTTATTGAGAGAACGTTGTCACCGTTGTATTTAACAATTGCGGCCAATATAAACTCCTTCAGCATTAAATGAGATGGTAGTGAAAAATTTATGTGGTTAAAAGCTATATGAATTAGTAATTTATAGACTTCAACACTCATTTTAACACACTGCGAGTTATTTGAGATGCATATAACGCAATTAAACAAAAAATCAGGATCTAATCCTATATTTATAAAAATATTGCTATCAATAAAGAATGTAGTACAATCGATCAGATTATTAGCCATTTTTGTTAGATACGTTCAAAACTGTCTCGAAATAAGTTAGCAATCGGGGTACGCACACGACTCGTTTGACGGAAGACTCACGACTGTATTGAAATTAGTCTGTGTCACCCTTTTAAACAGTGCCACCGAGCGCTCGTTAAGAGTAGGAGTGAATCCCCACTCTACAGTAAGTTACATGGTAGGGATATGTATAAGGAAATAACACATGTTATGATATAAAGAATATTTATTATCATCATAAATAAGATATTATTATTAATTATAAAATTAATTTCGTATTCTTCTGAGTAGATTGAGACTAACCGTCTGTGTAGGCAAACAAAGATGGTGGGGATGGTGAAAATCTGTTAAAATAAGTCGGACCATCGTTCTCGTCAAAAGCCTGTAATAAAAATTTATCAATATCCATTTATCATGTAAATAATGTATATGCGTGTATTACCATAGGTTTGATTTTCCGAATTGGTGCTTTCGTTGGTAAACTCGAACGTGTTGAAAAGTATTCTCGAAACCCCCTTTCCTCGTCAGCACCCTAAAAATAAAATAACGGTTAACTCGAGAACTTTTTTTACAATTTTAATTTTTTTTAAATTACCCGTGACTGTGAAAAATCGTTTTCGTCGTGTATAATCGTCGGGGACAAAATTGAGTATCTTGACGGCGATAAGTCAACGTTAAAAGCTTCCGTTTTATGCTATAATAAAAAAACAAAAATAAGTACCTAATCATAATAAAAAATGTTAACTATCGTAATATTTAAATAAAAATAAATTTTCATACTTTTATAGAATTATTCAATTTTTCCATCCATTTGATTGCCAGCTGTTCAGTTGCGAGTAATTTTATCTGGTTGATAAAACTCTGTTTGTTCTTCGGTATATGGTTTTCGATTAATTCGGTATGAATTCCTTTGATTATTGAAACTATTTCTTCGAGTTTCGCTGATTTATCAACTTTAAAATCAGTATTCAAGTATTCCGATATTTGATCGATTTGATTTAAAATAATAGGTCGTGTGATAGCGATTTTCATTGTTATGGTTTCAAGAATTGTGGTCTCTAAATCTTGAACTGTCATAAGATCTCTTCGATTCAATATAGTTCTACATCCGTCTATTTTTTTAGACTCTACGACCAACACATTTTCTCCTTTATATACCATACTTGTGAGAAGAACAAATTCATCTTCCAAAAAAATAATATTTTTATGTCGCGTTGCAGCGTCCAGAATGTAGGATAAAACATGGCCCATCACTGAGTAAATACGCTTCAAGAAGTCCGGAGATATATTTACATAGCGCGACGGTGTAATTATTTGTACGACGATATTGAACTGATCTTTTGAATCGAAACCAACGTTTAAAAATTTTCTGTTTTCAAAATCGATTGTAAAATTAGTACAATCGATAAGTTCAGCCGGAGATGTAGGCGCAACATATTTGTACAACCGATTCATTTCACTGATTGATCCAGCCATAATAACACTGTTATAAAATTACAACTTGACACTGTTAAAACAAAACTAAGACTGAATGTTCGTACACTGAATTATTAACTAATTGTTTCGAGTATGGAGGGGGTAATAACTTATAGTGGGGAAAACGGTGCTGTAGTGGGAGATTATATTGTATACATAATATAAGACGTGTTTAATACATATATGTATACCGTGGCAATAAAATAAAGGCGGCAGATGTGATAACATTTGATAACTGATAATACGCGATCGACGTTAAAAATATATGATATCCATGTTGGCAGGGAAATACATGTCGCACACGTGAGCGATGTGCCGCCGGTGGTCAGCAGGGTCAGTAGGGTCAGCGGTCAGAAGGGTCAGCAGTCAGGAGGGTCAGCGGTCAGGAGGGCCAGTGGTCAGGAGGGTCAGCGGTCTGAATCCCCTTTTTTATACTACTCAACAGATTTGTTACCTTTCACCCAAAATACAATTAGCTTCTTCATTACCCCTAAACAAATATTATGCATATATTCAAGTACAACTGTAGATGTTATATCAATTGGAAATTCTTCTAAAGGGCTTGAGTCTTTGTGATAAAATGAATCCTGTTTATCTCGAAAAGATTGATTTGATCTTAAAGGGGCATTTAAATCTAGGTAGGCCATCCTTTTATTATCAATATATGTTCCTTCAACAATACAGGAGTTACACCCATGATAGGCGTTATGACCTTTTACGTTTAAAATAAATGATTTTGCCGGTGCATCGCACACAACTTGACTAATTTCAAATTTTATTAATTTATTTTTTATACATATTCCATTTGTTAAAATCATTTTCATTTCAGAAGTGTAATAACGCAAAAATAAACGAAATATAAAAGTAATAAAAATTAACAACGAAAAATAATAAAATAAAATAAGACGCCTGTCAATACTTGTATTTATTATTATTGGTATTACGCTATTACCTTCCTCCTGATCGTCGGAGGGCTCTCGAGGTTGTGTATTCGAGAATATGATCAAGTACACGGAGGTGATACAGTATAGATAAATAAGTTCTATAAATTAATACTAATCATATGATGCGCATGCACCTTACCTTATTCGCAGCTGTAAGTGATTTGTTCAGGTGACTTAATAAGGTTGTAAAGTTTTAAACACTCGAATCCAAAATGAATGTAACACTGATGTATTTTCGTTAAAGAAATAAGTCAGTTGTCGCTCGCAGGATCCGGTGTTGAGGAAGTTGTTGTAAGGGTGATCGGTGCTCATGCACTCGAGGGAGGTTGTTATGTCTTGGAGTGGTGCGCCTGCACTGGTGAGAGGTGACGACGTGGTCAAGCCGGCCAGAGTCGCAGGCGGCTCCATAAAAAGCCTCTGCGTTTCAAAGAGTTTTACCGTTATCCTTGTGGCAGAGACCCTGAATGGACCATCCCTTGCCTCTAGCGGCACACGAAATAGATCACGCATGTTGTGCCAGGTTATTAGAACCAGATGTGAGTCTCTACGTGACCACCAAATAATGCAAATCGTTCTTTTCATCAGTGATTAATGGTGTTTATTGGACTTTTTAACGGTTCTCTGCGTGCGACAACTTGACCGTTATTTATTTTATTGAATTAAGCAATATATATACAATTATGATGTGTGAGCATATCATTACATCCACCCTACGCTTTTTTGTGTTGTGCCCTCACAACACCACTCACGGGTGAGTGTCAGCGTGATACATTAATTAATATATTATAGAAAGAAAAGTTCAAAGTTTGAAAGTTAAAGGTTTGAATATAATGTAACTGCGTATGGTTTTTTGTATACAATATTTAAAGGTCGATGATAATATGATTTGAGCTTACATATATAATGGGAATAGTATGAGTGCAGGATTGAAGCTTGAGTTTTCTTGCACTCCTATACCATTATTGCTCTATTTGTATTAATGTTGTTGTTTTTATCTTTAAATTAAAATTTCTTAACTGGTGGATTATAATGATTGCCTTACAATTTTTTTATTGAGGTTTAACATTGTTTTATGTAATGACATATTGTGATTCTTGCTTAGTTTCTAATTTTACATGATATTAATTTATTAGCTAGAGCTAGTGATATTTGTTTTATAATTAATTAATTGTAAAATAGTCTTATTTTTCTAATATCTAAATATTATATGTACCTACCTACTTTTTATATACTTATGGTTGATTTTATGTCTATAGGGTTTGCCTAGTTTGAGCTCCCCTTTTTTTTGTACTTTATTAGTTTATTCATTTTTTATTTGTTTATTTTAGTATTATTTATAGTTGATTTATGAATAAATAGTTGCCTTTTTATACATGTATTAACTTGTCTTTGGTTATTTTTAAAATTTTTTTTTTTTTTTTATCTGCAAAATATAATGATGTACAAATGATTATTATGACTTAACTTATATAAACTTAACCAAGGTTATATTATTTTGACAGTTTTTTTTTTTTTTGATAATGTAACAACAATCATAATTTAATCTATGTTAGTTTGATTAGATTTTTTTTTTTTTTTTTACATTGTATGTATATTTTTTTATTATTATTATTATTATTGTAGTAAGATTTATTGTCTAACTTATACTAACTTAATTATTTTTGACTTGAACTATTTATACAATTTTTTTTTTTTTACTGATGTACAAACAATTATTACTTAACGTTTTTTACTTAACTTAGGTTATTTTTACAATATTTTTTTGTATTGATGTACAAACAATTGTTATTTAACACTTTAACTTAACTTATTAGGTTATTATTACAATATTTTTTTTTTGTATTGATGTACAACGATTGTTATTTAACATTTTAACCTAACTTATTAGGTTATTATTACAATATTTTTTTTTTTTTATTGATGTACAAACAATTATTACTTAACACTTTAATTTAACTTAGGTTATTATTACAATATTTTTTTTTTGTATTGATGTACATCGATTGTTATTTAACATTTTAACTTAACTTATTAGGTTATTATTACAATATTTTTTTTTGTATTGATGTACAACGATTGTTATTTAACATTTTAACTTAACTTATTAGGTTATTATTACAATATTTTTTTTATTTTTTTTTTTATTGACGTACAAACAATTATTACTTAACACTTTAACTTAACTTAGGTTATTATTACAATATTTTTTGTATTGATGTACAAACAATTATTACTTAACGTTCTAACATAACTTAGGTTATTTTTTGCAGTGTTTTTTTTTTTTTTTATTATTATTATTATTTTGAAGAGAAACAGAAGTGTGTCTTTATACATTTTTTTTTTTTTTATACTGAGAGTCTTCTGTAGTATGGAATTAATGGTGCTTCGGTTTTTTTATTTTTTATTTCTGTTTCTATTATTTTATGCTCCGAATTTTTAGAATTATACATATACCTGCCGTCATGAAATTATCTAAACTTTCGTAAGACCAGGTTAGGGTAGTGTCTGGTTTTAATGTTTGCGGGTTATTTACCTTATGCGGTTTTGGTGTGAGGGAAAACCATCTTCCATTTTTCTGGAATGCGGGAGGTAAGTATTCATTACAATCTATTTGAGTGCCATAAGTCTGTAATATATGAGTTTTGGGAGTCATGAAAAGTGTCTTGTTATTATATAATACCGGAAGTTCATTGAAACATGAAGTTTGTATTGATATTTCTACATTTACGGGCTTACATTTCTGTAAGTAAATAATTTCACCATTTTTAATTGCTACGAATCCTGGTCCTTCCCCAATGGTGTATGCAAATTCGGATAAACTATACGAAGCAAGTGTTAATTTTTGTAAGAGAAGTTGTCTTTCGAAACTGCACTGTTTTTTAGTCAGGTCTTTATAAAGATTTGTGACAGTTCTTTTAATAGTATATTCTAAATAAACAAATTTCGTATTTATATAGGATAATAAGTCGGTGTTGAATGGTTGAATTTTTTTAGGTGTGAAGCTGTTTACATACATATAGTTGGATAATATAAGTAATTGATTATTTTCAGTTTGAATGACTGGTATATTGCAGGCAAATGTCATGGATATTTTTTTTAAGGCGAAGGCAATGTATGTGGTCTCTACAATATAAGTCTCGATTTTTTGGTTATTGTTACCTATGGATGTGACAATGGAGGCTGGTCCATCATATAATACATCGTATTCTGTGATACTACAATCCGAGTTTTCGTTCGTCCAAATTACTTCCCTTTATATTGATCAAGTCCATATGAGTCCGACAACTTTCATCTGGAACCCGTTGGTAAGATCAATATATTTTCTTTGGTGTTTGCTAATGCTATGCCCTCGGATAAGTGGATTTTGTATTTGGCTTGTACTATGACGTTATTCCATGTACCCCTGGCATTTGTGAAAGTGTCACAATTGCCAAATTTATCTATTAATCCCCCACTTGTATGTGAAGTGATGAACGTTTCATTTACTCGTATGCCTGATATAATACCTCCAAACGGGGTTTGATAAATTAGTTTGTGATGTAAGTCTTCACACCGAGCATGTCTTAATTCAATAATTTCGGAATAATAGCCCCCATCTACCATTTGGGCATCTTCAAATGTGGAGCATCTTGTTATAAGATAGTCTACGGAAATTATATGTGGGCAGGCGGCTCCATAAAAAGCCTCTGCGTTTCAAAGAGTTTTACCGTTATCCTTGTGGCAGAGACCCTGAATGGACCATCCCTTGCCTCTAGCGGCACACGAAATAGATCACGCATGTTGTGCCAGGTTATTAGAACCAGATGTGAGCCTCTACGCGACCACCAAATAATGCAAATCGTTCCTTTCAACGGTGATTAATGGTGTTTATTGGACTTTTTAACGGTTCTCTGCGTGCGACAACTTGACCGTTATTTATTTTATTGAATTAAGCAATATATATACAATTATGATGTGTGAGCATATCATTACAGAAGTAAAATATTGTAAAAATTCATGATTAGATGACGGTTTTTTATACTTGCCATGATAAATACCCACCGGTATTACAATACTAAATAATTGAGGAATATTTACAAAGCTTAAAAGAATTGGCCAAAAACTTGATTTTGAACTTGATGTTAGAGGAAATCCATCAATATTAAACCCAAGTTGTATTAATGTATTTTGTTCAATAAAACCAAGATTCGCAGTTAAGATTTTAGTTAACATAAATTCTACCCCAAGGTGTATATATGATCCAGGGTGAATACTTATTATGCTATGTTCATGAGCTTTAGGTGTTTTCAATAATGTCCTGGCATCTTTAGGCAATTTTAATCCTTCTGATCTCAAAATTGACAAAAGTGAATTAACACAGTTATGAGAAACATGATAATCACTTATCCACTGTTGTAATTTTTGTTTTAATGGATTTTCATCAACAGAGTAATTATCATTTAAGTTATTACTAATAATATTATTAGAATCACTAACTTTAGAACTATCTACATTAGAGAAGTTATCAAATGAAACTAGTGATGATGAATTACATGCAATTGGTATTTGTAAGCCCATGTTTGAAAAATCATTTAAATTGTCTGTTGTTGAGTTCATTTCAGGTTCTTGTACCCTGATATAAGTGTTTGTAATTTGATTATCGCATGATAGTTGATTTGATATAATATCACTTTGAATGTAGCGTGAAAAATGCCTTTTTGTAGTAGAATGTATAGCTTTCCTTTTTCGGAACTAAAATTCAAAGATTAATTATAATATAAATAGAGAATACATCTATTAGAATAAAAACAAATAAATACCTAATTAACAGCTATAAATTGTAATAATTCTTTTTATCATTATACCTATTTGGTTAATATTGTAACAAGCCTTGAGGACCTTTGATTCTAAAAATAATTTTACCATTCTTGTCCTATGTATAGGTCATGTCCAATTTCCCTTTTTAATCTGGTTTTAACACCATCATATGTTTTTTTAAACTGATAATAGCCATCTCTGCTTTGGTCAATGATCTTATTCTACCTATTCAATTCTTGTGTCTTGTTTAGTACTTATTTGTATACATGATTAAAGATAGATCTATCTTTAATCGTGTTTTTATATAATATACCTATTTAACTAGATTTGAAGCATATTTTGTTTAGGCAACGAATGGGTTAAAACTTTAAAATAGGTTAAATTCAAATATTTTAACTAACACACTATTAGTATAATATTATTTTAAGTAATTGCAAATCATGTTATATCTAACAAAAATATAATTTATAATATAATCACTTCTTCTTTATTATAAACAAACATGTACAAATTGTAACAAAGTAAATTATTGTACAGTCCTTAAAAAAAAATAAAAAATAATTAACATCTCTGTTAAAGTATAAAATAAAATAATGTCTTCTTTATAATAATAATTATATATATAAAAAAAAAAATGCAAATTAACTATTTCAAATTTTAGTTTTCCTTTTTTGAAAAAATAAATAAAATAAAATTAATACCTTTTAATGTAATAAATACTTAAAAATGTAATGCTTATGAAGATTATTTTTGTTGTTCTCTGGTATATCTTTGAGAGCCATGACGGAACCAATCTTTAGTATGTGCTTCGAAATTAGCTTCAGTCCAGAAAAAGTACTAATGGCAACATCTAATAATGATACAACATAGTGAGTTTCGTAAACAATAACATTGACAAAAATAAATATTTGTATATAAATAACCTTTCATGATTTTCATAATTTTCAAATTTTTTAGCGCGTTGTTATCTTTAAAACCTGTCCATGAATATTTTGTGGATAGTTGATTAGTAAATAATCTTTCCAACACCCTTTTAATAAAATTTTTAAGACCTGTGCCTCCGATTTGTAGCAGGAAATTTTTCTATAAAAATAACATAATAAATAAATAATTATTTAATTTACTTAAATATTATTATAATATATAAATACCAATTGAACAGCAGTGTTTTCATCCAGATTTAATTTATTTTCCATGTCCTCCACAGCTTCTACGTTTTTAAATGGAAATATTTTTTTAAAGACATTATTTGCAGTTAGATTTGTTTTTATATTTGGATTAGTTTGAATAAATGAATCTATTTTGCTGTCCAACCGTTTTACATATGCAAGTATAGAAATTACATTTTTAAACACATTTTGCATCATATTGTCATCATACTTATTAATTGACTCTTCTTGATTTTCTGTTTGTATGTCTAAATTATAAATTATTTTACTAATAATTGTAAAGCCTATATTTTGGAAAAATAAAACAACTGTATGTTTTAAATAACAAATATAACATATACTTGACATGGAATGATTCACACTTGGAATGTTAAATTCATTCAAAGTCACAGGCAATTCTTTTTCGACGGTATAACATTCAGTATCATACTGAAAAGTGTCCATAGATGCTAAACATATTTAATACTGATTGTTATCATCAGTAAATTATAAGTAAATTTAATATATACAAGAAATAAAGTTGATGGGCAATAACTGATTGGAAAATTGGTTGTTTTGCAGTTCAATATAGTTTGAAGATCCACTTTGTTGTAAGTCCACTGTGTGGTTTGATTTTAACACTTTTATTGGAGTTGTATGTGTACTACTACAAGCTGTAATGCAAAAATTAGTATATTTAAAAAATAAGTACTAAGTAGATAATATGTAAAATGTACCTATGCATAATTTAACAATTTTGGAAAATTAAAATAATATAACTTACCACTGTCACTATCTTCTACGGTTTGTGCAGGATAAGCCTTTTTCTTCTTCTTTTTTTTTTCCTGGGCTTTCAGATTCTGACGCAGACAAGAATAATTCTTTTTCTTTTAATTTAGCATCTTCAAATTTGTCTATAGTTTACAAAATAAAAAATTGTTAAACAAAGGAGTACCTATATTAAATATAATTTAACTAATAAATAGAAATAGCACATAGCACATAATAATATTATCTATATGTTATGTTTCTCACTAACTTAATTATATTTTAAAAAGAAATTTGACATGAATTAATAAACATTTAAAAGTTAGAACCTTTTTAGCCAATAAGACACTCATAACATAAATATTAAATTATGACATATGTAAAGACTGGTAGGAAAGTATTAGTTGAAAATATAACAATTTATTTTTGCTTGGTAAGCAAATTACTTCTGCTTTGAACATAAAATTGTATAATAAGCATTTCTTCTTCTTATCGTGTCCGAGCTATGATATAGATGCTTTGTTAATTGTTTATCATACTCCTAAAGAATAATCATTTAATGATTAGCATGCTAACAGCATGTAATAGGTACTTACTGAAAATTTGTGAAACTATTTTCACTGGGAATGTTGGCCAATCTAGCTCTGGATCACTTGCTTCGGTAATCATTGTGTTTACTATGCCACATATTGGCCACTTAGATAAGTTAACATTACCGCAGTTTAAAATCCAAGTGAATGGAATCACCGAATATTTATTTTCTTTTGTAAAATATCCTACGACCCACTGCGAAATTACAAAACATGCATTCAACTTATAAATACAAAATTATAAGGGTTAGGTGATCTAATTGGTAGGTACATACTTAAGTAATTCAATTTGAAAATTATCAATAATCAATTGGTTATTCATATTTCCTGTTAATTTAATACCCAATCTAACTTGAATTTAGTAAAACATTAAAACATAAGGTATATTTCTGATATTTAAGCAATTGTAAGCTTTTAAGTCCGAGAGAAAAAAAAGAAAATGTACAATCATTTCAACCATTCAATTTTGTGTAAGATATATACTAGCTATATGAATACATAAATTATACATCCGTCATCCATAAGTAGGTAATGGCTAATTAGGTACCTACAATTTACTAGTAAATTACTATGCTATCTGTATCTGCAAGTAATAACTTAGTTAGGTATAGGTTGCAAGAGTCAAAAAATAAATATGAATAAAACAATGAATGATGATATTATATATATAAATAGTTAGATTTACAAATACTACTATAAATAGGTAGGTATATGATACAATTATTACAATTTAGCTGTTTTTCTAATTTATTGGTAATTTAATATGACGTAAGAAATAATTTAAAATTAGTAGGTATTTTTTCAAATATGTTGAAATTGAAATTAGTAAGTTTTATTTTAGTAAGGCCCGGTTTTTCAATTGAATTTATCTGTCGAATAACAAGAGTTATTCGACAGATAAGAACAAATAGTAGGTAGTTTACTTATTTTAAAAATAAAATAAATGATCTGGTTATAATTTATATCACCTACCTGTTTAGGCGACATTGTAGGTTCAACACAACAACACTGAACACAATATGGAACAGTAGAACAATTAAAAAAACGCAGCTTTCTATAAACAATTTTATAAGTTATAGTATAATAATTAATAAGTATGAGGATGGCGTTGTCACGTGGTTGCGTTAGCAAAAACAAAGTTGTAGTGGACAATGGACACTGGACAGAAAACTTATAAGTTATAACCGATGCCGAACTGCGATAATAAAAATGATAACTGATGATAAGTGTCTTTGAACCAGCTGGATATCCCGACGATAACTATTTCGTTATGTTTTTATAATTTCTATTTATAGATAACATTTTCATACATATCTTCGATATCTCAGAGACCTCGCATTGTCACAATTTAAAATCATAATGTTGTTACATCTATAAGTAATCGCATAGTACACCTATCCCAGTAATAGCATGGTTACAATTTCTATGTAATATAACAAATGACAGTCGCATAGAACTCTATTTGTGACATCGCTAAGTTAAAACTATACAACTGTTATTTTAATATAGTCTCTTAAACATATCGTAGAAGTATTTTTGTGATATCACATTTGAGACTACTAAAATACAATCGCATAGAAGTCAAAATCACATTATTGCACACAGGGGCTCTTTCCTTGGGTGCTACCTTCTGATACCGCCTGTACCAGATTACGTATCCTAGTGGCATACTCTATTACCGATTCCTTATAACGTTGTTTTGCGCTAAATAATTCTATCTGTAAGACGTACGCCGCGTTTATAGGTTTATCATACGTATTTTTTTAACAAAGTTTTTAGCATTTCCCAGCTGGTGATTTCCTCATATTTTATCACCTCGTAAGCTTGCCCTTTTATTTTAGTCAAGATAGTTTTCAACATTATATCTTTATTAGCTACCGGAGTTACTTCCGCTATTAGCTCGCATGCATTTATAAAAAATATTAATTTTTCATTGATACCCCCATTAAATTTGGGTACCATACGCGCCACATGCTCCATGGTTTTATCGAACCCTATAGAGTAAGCTGATATTGTGGTATCCGTGTTACTACTGTCTCCTAACATTTTTTTACTTTCCGGAGTACCTACTACAATATCAAAAACCTGCGATTTGGATAGTTCTACTTTCGTAGGACTATCTTCTAACGTTATATTTAAACTACTACGTTTTACTGGACTATCTGACATATGAGTTACGCTTACCAACTATTGTACATTACTGAATTTTTCATTGAATTGATGTCGACACTTCTAGAAACTCGCTGGTCCACGGCAGATGTTTTGAATTATTCTTGAGAAGTTGATCAGATTTCCCTTGAATGATTCGGGTAGAAATCTTCGTCGTGTTGATACGATGTATATGAAGATCCCTGGTTTCGGCACCAATTTTTTCCTGTTGTGATCCAGATATGGAGCTTGGTTGACAAGGGTCGAATCAAATGAATTAACACGTAGTCAAATTAACTATTATTATGACTTTTATTTATTTAGGTTAGTATTTAACACTTTTAAAACACTCAGAGTAATGTTACAACTTAAGACAAATATCTCTAGCATGAATACTGTCAACTAGTCGTCACGTAGAAATAGTGTGTCGACTCCTTCTCGGAGCGTCCTTATATATTAGACGGACAGTCATATTCTATTGTCTTTTGCAAGGTGTCATGGTCCCACTTAAGTATTCACCACGGCTCTTTTACTACAGTAGAAATTATCTTCTCCTTGTGGCGTGACTCTATTAATAGTGATTAATATATTGTGCCACGTACGCTGGGTGCAGTACTTCCTTATAATAACAGATTTGTGTGTGGTCCCTTACCTTGACTATTCCAACATAGGTATCTAAATAATATAAACAATGCAATGTATGATTCAACATACCTACAGCTTTAATACATTAAATTACCTATTCAACCATTTTAAATGTGTAGTCTCTACATTTTAAACTTTTCAACTCCCTATAATTAACTACAATTAAATTAATTAAATTGATTTTATGTACAAAGCAAAAGATTTATTCTATTGATTAAAAAATAGTCAATAAATGACTTGTAGAAAATAACAATATAAAATTAAATATAGTTGTATCTGTGATAGTATAACCTTTTATTAGGTATAATTTGTAATTCCAAAAAAATATAATATGTTTATTTTAGATTTTAGATTTTAGATTTAAAATTTATTTTTTTGCAAATTTGATCATAAATATTATTGTTAAATAAACACCAAAGAGGAAGGACATTTTTGTTTTAAATTTGACCAAATTTGAGTTTTAACCTTATCAAATAAATTATAATTCAATAGTTACCTTGCATTGTTAATGTGATTTATGAATTATTTTCATATTAAACTATATAACTTTGTTATAACCTTCCTAAGAATAAGACATACCTAGTTTTCAGAATAAGCGCTAAAAAAATTATGATTTTTACAATATTTTTAGTAAGTTGTAAGTAATAATAGAACACATTCATAAATAGTAAATAGTTGTACACTTAAACATCTGAAATATGAAATAAAATTAGTTATGTAGTCCAAAAACATGTTCTGATTGTCTTACAAATTCTTAAAAAAGAGTACAGCTGTAGAATGGTTCCTTTGCATACTTAAATGTATTTGTATACACATTACAAATGTTTAAATATAATTCATTTATTAGTGGTTTTATTACTTCACAACATTTTATTTAAATAGAAATAGTTGGTATAAAATCTGATGTATGGAAAAACATTTCATTCAATATCAGTAGTAAATATAATGAGAACATCACTCCTGCAGCTCTTAGAGTTCGAGTTGCTCTAAATCGTGGTGGAATTAAAAACAAATTGGGACTGATATCATCAAAGGAAAATAAGGATGATTTTAGTACAGGTAAATGTTAATTTGATAAAATTGTATTCATAAATAATTAACTCTAGAGTACCTACCCCTAGTTAATTAGACTTAGTTATCAGACTTCCTAAGTTTCATAATGTCTTAATTTAGGTAAATATTTATTTAATTATTATGTTATATTGGTTTTTAGTTTGTTCTCCTTGCACAGATGATGATGAGACGGTTGTATTTAATGATCTTGAATTTTCTATTACATTTTCCGATGACGAATGCAAGCTATTAAGCCTAAATCTAGAACATATGAGGAAAAACAAGGTCCAAGAACATATCAAATAATGTCTCCATATGAATGGACTAATATCGTACAAGAACATTTCTTTATGCACACAAGACTTCCATGTTGTCTAGTGTTTAAAAAGTCTTACATTAATGTAAATTATGGGACATACATATCAGTACGGGGTCGTTGTTCTGATTGTAGTTCAGTTTTTGAAGGATCTATAAAACAAATTCCTGACAATGATTCTAGGTAAGATAATATACAATTATGTTTGTATATTCAATAATTTGATATCAATGTGAGCTGATAAAAGTTTAAAAACAATCATAAGTTAACTTATGAAAAATATATTATAAAAAAAAAAAATAGGGAGGCGTATACATTTTTTATACTTACCCCTACTTAATACCATTCTTGAGTGTGCCATTGATAAATAATTAGATTGACCATTGTGGTACTAATGTAATTTAAATATTAAACACATTAATTTGTTATTTTTTTTTCCAGAGTAATAATGGAATGTAGATATTCTCAGAATAATTATTCTGTATATTATTATTCTGGTTCCTATAATATCTCACATTCAAAAAAACGCAAGTTAATGGGCACTCAAAAAATCCGTGCTGTATCAGCAATGCTTGATAAACATATTGATCCTTCAGTTTTCAACCTCAAGGAAGCAAAACGTTTGATGAAAGAGGGTAATTTAAATGATATCACATTTTCCCCCCAATATTTTAGGCTACCGATTAAATTATATATAAAATAATGCTTGAAGTAAAAAAAAAATAGTAATTTTGTTGAAGTGTTTGGTTTTAAAAATATATTATATTCTTAAAACGCTTATAATTCTAATATGAAGAAACAGGATATCATTCAAATTACTATACAATTATGTATATTTTACACTAAGTAGGAAGTTTTTTTTTGTGAATCAAATATTCCTTTTTTTAAAACATCCTAGACACTTACAACATCCCCCTTGCTACGCCAATGCTTTAATCAAGTCACATCATCTTTTATCTATTTATAACTTTTGTTATAATTATTTTGGATTTGTTCTAATTATTGCACACATTGTAATTTCTTTAAAACCTTGTCCATTTACATTCATAAAATACAATATTTTCAAAACAAGGTTAAGAAATAATTTTAGTACCCTTAGATAATTTTTAATTTTTTAACATTTTGAAAAGAATATTTCTACTGTGCAATTCATAGCTGCTTTGTATAAAAATATTTGCATTTCAATAAAAATATTTTCTCATAGTTACTTTATAGTATTATGAACTATTATATTAATATAATGTTATACATTTAATAAACAAGATATATTTTTAGGAGATTCTACCCCAGCTCAAATACCAAACAATCAAACTTTAAGAACAGCTAAGAGTAGAGCAGTGAATGCCGAACGGTATCATTCCAATCCAATAGTTGCTGTAAGTATTATGAAACATAGTGAAACTTATTGCTCAATTATTCGAAATGTTGGATACGATGGGTTTTTTGTTCATTTTTGGAGCAACCTGCAATTACAGATATACAAAGAATGCTATTCTAGAGTCAAAATATCAACTATGTCGTTTGATGCAACAGGTGGTTGTTGTAAGAAAATTAAGAGGTCGAATGGCGATCAAAGTAGTCATCTGTTTTTGTATGAAGGTGTTATGGAAATAGAAGGTAAAACATTTACTGCACTATCAATGATTTCAGAACAACATGATACATTATCCATATACTCTTGGTTGGACCGTTGGCTTAGATGTGGCATTAAACCACCAAAAATGATTGTATGTGATCAATCATTAGCTCTAATGTCAGCCATCGTTCAATCATTCACACAATACAAGTCACTACAGGCATACTTAGAATCATGTTACAAATTAATTTTTAATCCAAATGATAGAACTTGCTCTGTATCCACATGCTATATTAGAAATGGTGACCCGTCATTTGATCCGGTAAATAATATCCGGCGACAAATAATCCGCGACATTTGGTCCGGTGAAAAAATATCCTGTATCAAAAATATCCGGGGCAAAAATGTCCGATAATTTTTCATAATTAGTATGATATCGTCAAGTCTTAGATTATAAGAATAGTACAGACAGACAAAATACCGATCAATTTTATCTGTACTTCTCTCGGTCAATTATAGTTTATGTATGCGAACAATCTTATCATATTTAGTGTGTGTTCTGTAATCTGTATACTGTCTATTCGATAATAGTCCTCAAAATGTTGTACAGTATACTGGAATTTTTCTTAGTGTTCATTGTGGCTCCACACGATACAAATTTCTTTGCGCGTGGTTTTTATAAGTTTGAATTATGCCACTAAAATTTATTAAAAGTCAAAAAGGCAAAAACATGTTGGTGTATAACGGTTTCCTGTACAGCAAGCATGAAGTGTACGAAAATAAAATTGTATGGCGTTGTTCTAATTATAAAAAATTTGCATGCAAAAGCCGATGTTACACTACTTCAGAAGATGAATCAGGTAATTTAAATCAAAAATTAAGGTATTAAAACTGCTGGTAACCTAACTACGGTATGGAAATTTATCAACTTCTTGAAGAAAGAACAAGGGCTGCAAGAGGAAAAAATCGAGAAAATTAATTTAGGCGAGATTAATTCAGCCAAAAAACGCAAGTATAAGGACCTTGACAAACGTTTAAAAAATGTTGTACAAAATTATGATTATACCAATTTGCTTAATTATTTAAAAGGCATCGCTCATAATTTTAATTTTTAATTTTATAGTTTAAAGACTTATAGAGAATCGTCCATAATTTGCATAACAATAAAAAAAAATCATCGGACATTTTTGCCCCGGATATTTTTTCACCGGACCAAATGTCGCGGATTATTTGTCGCCGGATATTATTTACCGGATCAAATGACGTGGAACCATTAGAAATGATGTAAATCATTTTATTCATTTAATAACCAAATGGACTCCTTTCAAAAATGTTAAGTTTGCTCGAACAAAATCACTGTTTGTTAGATCCATGGCACTATTAATATATTGTAATTCAATTGAAAAGCCAATAAAATACTCAAAGCTATTTTTAATGTAGCTTTAAGTCAAAACGATGGCCGTATTTTAGAATCAAATAAACAATTAAAAGAAGATACTATATGTGCTTCAAGTAAAAAATATCTGCAATCTTTGATTTCCGATAAAATGGCATACCTGCAGGAGTATTATACCTTTATTGATGAAAATAGTACAGCCAAAGAACTTTCCAAAGATCATGATCTTGAAGATTTACGTGAAGATTTTTTTGGATCATTTGAGATTTGGGCATCATCAATAGCTGAGCAATGTAAAATGGAAGTTCAAACAAATGAAGGTGATATTGACAATGCACAATATACTCCAGAAATTGTGCCTCTTATAATTAAGGCCATGAAGTTATATCCTTGTTGGTCAGGTATTATGAGAAAACATTTGGTTTTGGAGAAGCTTCAGCTTCCAGTGCCCGGATAGAAAGTAATTTCAATCAACTTAAAAATAGAGTTTTTAAAAGTGATAATTTACCATTAAGAATTGATACATTTTTAGACAAGATTATTTCTTATTATAAAGGCGATCACTTACTGATACAAAACAATATTCCGCTTAAAAAAATATATGGCACTAACACAATTCCAACAAATCAATCAAGCGATTCTGATGGTAAAAATCAGAATGAAAATGCTGAGTATAAAAAAGTTGATAAAATTCACATAGATACAGTGACACTTGATAAAAATTCAAATACATTTTTAGAATGTAATACAGAAACAAATGCTGAAGAACAATGGCAAAAGAAAAGGATGTCAACAACAATTAAAAATAGTCTATAAACAAAATCTTACCTTAAACCGCAAGCAGGATTTGAGCACCTCGATGTCAACAAAAAAGAATCAGAAAAACAAATTGTATTTTTAAAAAATGGAAATAAATTTAACAACAGTAAAACTCATAATGAAAATGCTGATGCTGAGTACGAAAAAATTGATAAAATTCACATAGATACAGTGACACTTGATAAAAATTCAAATACATACATTTGCAATTATACAGTTACTAACAATTTAAATGAAAAGTTAAATGAAAATCAACAAATCAATGAAGAAGTATCAGGTATCCTACCATCCATGTTTAGCGTGAGTAATGGTAATTTTCCTACAGGAGCCCATCGCTGAGTACAATGTACCAAGCCAGTTCATTCATTTGGCTGTTCGGTAAAAAATATAGATAGTGATGAGGGATATGTTGAGACACGGATTTGTTTGACCTGTGTAGAATGTAATACAGAAACAAATGCAGAAGAACAATGGCAAACAATGACAAGAACAAAGGGAAGTCAACAACATTTAAAAATAGTCGATCTAAAAAATCTTACCTTAATCCACAAGCAGAATTTGAGAACCTCGATCTCAACAAAAAAGGATCAGAAAAACAAATTGTATTTTTAAAAAATGGAAATACTTTTAACAACAAGCCTCAAACAATAAAAAACATAGGAAAAGTTATATTAAGAAATACTTGTTCTGTTGATTCTATATTAACATCATTGGCCTATGCAGCTGCAGATAGTAGTAACTATCTCTCATTCTTGGTAAAAAATGAAAAATCTGATAGAACAGCAAAATTTATAACTAGAATGTTAAGTACAAAAAATGTAAAAATAACTAGTTTGTATAAAGAACGAATAGAATTATTGGCACTGCATTACCCATATAATGATAAAGAGCATACTCTAGTACAGTGTTTCCCAAACATTGTATCTTTACCGCCCACTTCCAAAAAAAAAATCCGACAGACGCCCCCCTTAAAAAAAATATTGTTAAAAAAGTATGTAATAAAATAAATCCATATTTTTTTATTAGCATGAACTTTTGTTAAATGTTCTTGCAGTCTCGACGGTTTCATAGCTTCATTTGAAAATACTTTTCGGCAAATGAGACACATTGGTAATGTTATATTTGTAGGCGATTGAATAAAACCATACTTCAAATATTCAATATTATACTGCCTACATTTTTTCTTCGATTCAGATGCCATGATGTGAAAAACGTTTAGAATTTAAATTTCTGTTATCGCAATAACGACAGATTATCGACGAATGTCGACAGACAACGAACGATTAATCTAAAAATACAAAACACACAATTCAGATAATTTGGATCACGTACGGTGTTTCTGTTATTGCGATAACGACAGATGAAACTATCACCGCCCCCTTTTTGTAATGAAATTCCCCCCAATTAAGCTTGTAACTTCCATTGCCCCCCTGGATAGGTCTAGCGCCCCCAAGGGGGCGATATCGCCCACTTTGGGAAACACTGCTCTAGTAGGTAATATACAACTAATTGATGTTATGGGAACATTAAAATCTACAGCAACAAAACTATTCAACAAATTGCCATCATATACAAAAGTGAATGTTTGCAAAAATATGTTATGTCCTAATTATATGACTGTACAAAAATACCCAGTCCTTTCGTTATGTGCTTTTGATGGTTACATAAATGTACAAGAAGAAATTGAAAAATACTTTTCAACTGAAGAAATAGACTGTATTGAATGCCCGTCAAGAAGGAAATACACATTCAATGCAAAATCCCATATATTTATTGAGCTTTTGTCACTACCAAAAGGTAAAATAAATTACTTTCATACTTTACAATTATTATATATTACCAAAATTCCTAAAAAAAATTGATTTACTAACTTGTACCTATTTTGTAGAACTTGAAGCATCGACAAGTTATGCAGACATTTCTGACATCTGTAATGTTCCACAAAATTATACAAAACCAGTTTTATGGGACTTGGAGGCAATACCGAAAATATTAATAATAAGAACCAAAGAATATTATTTAAGAAGTGCAATCGTATTTGTAAGTGGGGATTGCTCTGGTCTAAGAGTATCCACTGGCCATTATAAGTCAATAGTATGGCGAGACAATGATCGGTGGGAAGTGTATGATGACCTTAAAGAAACAGCTACAAATCCCCATGGAAAAAAACAAAATGTAGAATTTTTAATATACTAGAGATATTTGTCTTAAGTTGTAACATTACTCTGAGTGTTTTAAAAGTGTTAAATACTAACCTAAATAAATAAAAGTCATAATAATAGTTAATTTGACTACGTGTTAATTCATTTGATTCGACCCTTGTCAACCAAGCTCCATATCTGGATCACAACACCTATACTAATACAATAATACTTACTATAGCCATCAAAAATAATTTAATCTTTCAAATTGAAAATTTCATCATCAATATTTTCATTTAAATTATTTGGTTTTCTTCCTCTATTATCGTTTGCCATCACTTATTAGAGTAATACACAAAGTTTTAACTTCTAATTATATTTTAATATAAAACAAAATAAATTCAAGTAAATAATTATACCAAATACAGGACATAAATGTAACTTACTTACAATGATCACAATTTTGAAAAACAGAAATACGTTAAGACATTAGGCGGTAGGTAGGAACTTTCAAGTTCATATTGAAACCAATTACATATTATTATAGACAAAAAACATATTGCATAATATTCATTAGTAGGTAGGTAAATTACTAGAATAAAATGAATCTATGAGTCAAAATATTAAATACGTTTTGTTGTAATAAAGCTTAGAAGCGCGACAACACGAATAGACGAACTATTCGGTTTAATGTGGCAATGTAGCATAATGCCCACATTCGACGTACCTACCAACTATCTAGTATCATTGTTCATTGATTATAAATAGTATTTATTATTGTACAGATTTTATTAGACTATTTTTAGAGAAACAATATTATAATTTTAACGATAAGATAATAACAACAATAAATTACAACTCATAATGTGTGATTATTACAAGAAATTGGTCAGGCAATAAAACGACAATATTAAAATACGGTATAACTTACGACCTGACAAAATATATAAAATGATGTTTATTTTGTTATTCTTATCAGAAAATAAATCATCAAATGTAGAAAATGTAATGTGGTATTATATGAATGATTAATTTAACTATTGCTAAAATAAGGTACCTACGTAATATAATTTAAATTATTTTAAAACTTGATATCTGAGCACCTAATATTTTCTGTTGATTCTTTTTGACTTATAAATTAAAATTATAATAATTATAGAATTATAAATTAATCAACAACAACTATTGTCTATTCCTACCTACAAGGTTGTGCAGTATCTTAGATACAATATTGATACAAGATACTCGATAAAGTACATAATACTGTACAGTTCAAAGTTGAAATTCGTGAAAATTTACTGATCCGGGTGCTGCGGTAACGTTACCCCAGCACCCGTAAGATGAATTTGGATTTGGGGGGGGGGTGGTATGAGTGTTGTACGAAATTTAATTTTGGTTGTACAAAATTGTACAAAATAAAGTACATAATACTGCGTGATTACAATTCGTGATTTTGAAAGTACGGGTGCTGGGGTAACGCACCTGATTTTATTGTGTCAGTAGGTGAAGAGTATTTCACTTTAAGAATATTAAATCATGCTCATGGCAGACATTCACAAACTAAAAGATTGTATGATAAGTTATGTTCAAAAATGATTAATTTTAACATATCTGACTTAAAACAAATAAATGAAACAACTTATGCCATCCCAAGTATGACTACTAAAAATGTGACATACTTTATCGATACTGAAAATGGTGCTTGTACTTGTAAAATGGGACATGCAGGATCATTTTGCAAACACCAAGCTTGGATCCATAAACACATTAAAGCACAACTCCCAAATTCACCTGCTATCACATTAGCAAGAACGGCATGAACTTGCTGTGTTAGCTTTAGGAATTGACAAATGCCCTAAACAAACTTTTTTTTTAAAGGATTTAAAGGAAAGTTTACCTAGTAGTTCAGAAATTGTCAGTGAAACATTAAACCAAACAGTGAATAACTCAGAAAATTGTGAAAATAACGAATGTATAACAAAGGAAACAACAACCTCAAATGAAATATCAAGTGTACCTCAGAATGTAGACACTTATACTCAAATTAGAGATACCGATGATATTTTAAATTCCAATGTTGCAGTTGTTCAATCCGAATGGTCAAGATTGCAAGATATGATTCCTACACTACCAGAACCAATACTGAACAAATTAGGTTACAGATTAAAAAAAATTACAAATTCTTCTCAATTTGCTAGTTTTATGTATTCATTGAGTATTAAATCATCCAACATCAACAAAAGAAGAGGTCAAATCAAAGTGCGACCTACATCTATAAGTCACCGAAAGGAAGGCATTACTAGAGGCTCTAGAAGAATACATTCTGGTAAAAGACCAAATAATCAAAGCTTAAATACAAACCAAAAAAGGCCTCATAAACTTAGCTACAATATAGCTAAAAACCAGTTGAATGCTAAAAGTCATGGGAAAAATCATTAAATACATTTTGTCTAATATTTTAATATTTTAAATGAGTAGTATTTTTTTTTTTTTTTTTTAATATTAACTTCTAGTATCTAAGCTATTTAGCCCAACAGTCAATAAATATACAAAAGTGAAAAGAGTAGTAATTAATAAATATGAAAATATAATAATATGTTTGGAGATTATACTTTTTCATATTCTGTAATTAGTATGAGAACCAATATCAAACATTTGATTTTAGCCAAAATTCTTAAACAATATAAAATAAGATAAAAATAAACAACTCCTGTCTTGAGTAAAAGACATTTACAAATTATAAAGCATTCTTACTTCACTTTTTGTTCTTAAAAATTTTAAAGCATCACATGAGTCAACTGCATGATTATGAGTCCATACAATTTTGATTGAAGCATTTAGTGGAGGTGAATACTTTAAATAATCATCATTCTTCCTAGTATTTTTGTTATTTTTTTTTAATAAAATATCAATTGAAGATAAGCAACCAGTATTACGTTCAGTAATTTGGTTAGTACTTTTTTTTTTTGAAGTATGGTGACAAATAAAATACTTGTGGAAAATTACCCTACACAATATAAAATTATTGTTTTTAAATATATCTAACAACTTATTTAATTTGGATTAAAATAATATATTACTTGGTTGGATTTTGCAATTCAAAATTAAATATATATGATGTATTTGTTCCTGTTGTGAACAAATGTATAAACTTTTTGGCAGATTCATTATTTTCAATATTATTTGCCCTAACAATATATACATTAGATTCTACATTACTTTTTTTTAGGCTATAACTCGCACAAAATTGTCTTTAAGTTGACATAGATACTCATTTAATAAACCAAAATTAATTTTCCTAGTTAAAAAATATACTAATTTGATATTAAAAATGTTTAAAACATTGAATAACAATATAATATAACAACTTGTATTATGACTTATTGTAAGTTGACACAAAAAGATTTTTATATATCTAACTTATAATAAATTAATGAATCAACTTTGGTATATACTATATAAAATCATCATATTATAAATCATATATTAATGAATTACATTAAGAATTTGGTGATATATAATTGGAGTATATTTTTGCAAGTTAATATTTTTATATTAACGTTATCAATAATATTGTATTTGATAAAAGAAAAACATATTTGCGCGGTTTTTTCAAATAAACCAATGAAAACAACGTATTTGTATACGGCGCTGGGGCTCTAGTCGGTTTGGTAATACGCGCCCGGGTGCCCAACATACTCGAGGAGAGACTCGGCAAGGCACTCCAGGACGTCGTGACGTGGATGACCAACAACGACCTAGAACTCGCCCTGCACAAGACCGAAGCGATCGTCTTTACAAACAGAAACGTACGCAACACGATGACCGTGGAATTTCCGCCGCATAGCTTCGCGTCGAGCCGCTCTGTCAAGTACCTCGGGGTCCAGTTCGACCCGAGGCAGCGGTACATGGAACACGCCAAACTAGCAGCGAAAAGAGCGTTGGAGGCTGGCAGACACCTCGCCCAGATCCTACCCAACCTCAGGGGTGCCAAGCAAAGGACCAGACGCGTGCTGTCAACGAATGTCAAAAAATGTCAGCCGAAGCAATGGCCATCATGGAGTCGGCATACAGGAGAATAATGCTGAGGGTCGCCTGCTGTTACAGCACGACATCATACGATGCAGCAGCTGTGGTTTCCAGCATCCCACCCCTGAAGCTGCTGGCAGAAGAAAGGAGGAGCATTTTTCTGGGGACCAACAAGGAGGTTGCAAGGGGAAACCTGCTGACCGAATGGCAGCAACAATGGAGCACTTCGGTTAAAGGCAGATGGACCTACCGTATTATTGGCGACGTCTCCACGTGGTATCAGAGGAAACACGGCGAGGTGTCATACCACCTAGCCCAGGTGCTGACGGGCCATGGATGTTTCGGGATGTACCTAAACAAATACTGCAACCAGCCGACAGACGCTTGCGCGCAATGTGGCACAACGCCAGACACCCCAGAACACGCCGTGTTCCAGTGCGACGCCTGGCACAAATGGCGGACGGAAGCCTGCGTATATTTAAAAGTGGACAACATGACGCCGGAGAATACGGCAGCCATCATGCTGAGTTCGACCAAGTCATGGGAGAGAGTCAACTCCCTCTTCACCAGAATAATGATGTGCCGAGAACGGGAAGAACAAAGGTTGCAGCGAGGCGGCATATGAATAAGTTAACAGGGCTGAACGATGGATGAGATTACGAGATGATGCCTTGTGATGCCGGGTTGCGAAGATTCAAGCGGCGAAAACAACTAGGTTTAAGTGTTGATGTATTGTAGGCCAACCGGCCAAAATAGGAGGGATAGAGCCCACCATTTTTTGTTATATAACTTTTTTGATTGTAACATCGTGAGTAGGGGGATTGTCCCTGCAAGTGATGACATTGGTAGTGTATTGGTTTATGAATAAACGATGGGGGCCAGGAGGAAGTATTACTAACGTAGTTCCCTCGTT
>JANEHU010004801.1:35000-45554 GCA_027563435.1 Nasonovia ribisnigri
TAACTTTTTATAGATTTTAAACATTAAACAAAATAACTATTAACTTTTTTATATAAATAATATTTATCACTCTAATAAGTAAACTGATATAACAACAAAAAACTATACTAAGTAACATTCTATAGTAATATTTTACTTTAAACATATTAATTAAAAACAAAAAACTTGAACAAAACAACTTTTGCAATTGAAAAAAAAAGAAATTGATACTTAAACTTTTATATAAATAATAATAATGATAAGTCTAGTGACATAATAAAAAATAATACTATGTTCATGAGTTGAAATAAAATTCTTGTTATTTATTGATTTATTTTTTATTTATCATTTCAATCAATTGTTTCATTATAATAACCAAATTTTCATCATTTCTTATTCTTCTTTCGTCATTGTCTGCCATTCGTGTCATTGCACTCGCAAGTTGGGTTATGGATTGTGATAGGCTCTGTAAAGTTTACAAATACTCCTAAATATTAAACAATATTTATACCTATGTTCTGCTAAAATAATATTAAAATATTTATTATCTAGTATTTGAAAATTAATTTGTATTTTTATGTAAAATGAGGGACAAGGGTGTAGTTAAGAAATTAAAATTGATGTACAGATATTAGTGTCTAGTATCAATGCACATTTTATTAAAAACAAATTAATACCAGAGCAAAAGAAAACTTATTTTTTTGAGCCACTTTTATACATATTTATTTATTATATACTTCTGTATTTTGTGCATTGGTTTCAGCCAACTTTGTAAACGTATATCTTGCATCACTTAATTGTGTTCTCAAATTTTTGCGAACTAAATCAAAATGTTAATATTGTAATAATTGCAGTATAAAATTTAAAAAAAAAAAAACAATTACTACTACCTATGTTATTTTCATTCTGAGACAATTTTTTTTTGTGTGTTTTGAATACTGGCGATAATTTTCTTTTTAAATTAGATGAGGAAGGTGTACTGATGTTTGGGGTCAGAAGTGTACTAATTGTAGGTGCAATGAATGATGTTTCTTCAACAATAATATTTTCATCAAAATCAATGCTTTCCTGCTCAACATTGTTTAAGTTTTCCTCACTAAGCAAGAACCACTACCATTATGACCTACATTAAATGATACATATCTTAGAAATTTATTGTCCTTAAAGAATTGTTTTCTAAGAACGAGTAGTTAAATAATTACTGTCGTGATTAGGGTTGTAAATTTGAAATATTTCACTTGAAAAATTTCAATTGAAATATTTCAAAATTGAAAATTTCACTCTTCTTGAAATATTTCAATGAAATTATGAAAAATATTTTTTTTCTTTTAAACGTGTTTATAGATGATTAGAAATAATATATTGATAAAACACAGAAAACATTGATTATGAATAACTTATCAGTTAGGTATCATTATTAATTTATCAACCAAGGTTTACGAATTAAAAACTTAAATTAGATAAGATTATAAGAATATAAGATACCTATACATATTTAATTGACATACACATAATAATATAAATAATATAATATGTATTACAAATATATATAATATACTTATATACATATTAATATATTATCATTTATCAATCATGCAATTTTTCCCTGTTGGTATATGGCTGACTTCAATATTGTCTTGTAGTCGGTTATCTAGTTTTTTTATATGTCTATGTTTATGTATTATTAATTATTATGTATGTAGTATGTAACTATGTTACATATTTTCTTTATTTCATACAATAAACCAACTTTTAAAAATATTCACATGGAAATAAAAAAAAATATTTTTCATGAAAATGAAATATTTCATGAAATATTCATGAAATATTTCAAGAAAATAATTTTCATGAAATTTTACAACCCTAGTCGTGATCAATATCTGGTCTCATTGTTAACCTAATAGGTACTGCATCTAAAATGGTAATATCTCCTGCAGCCATACGTTCTACATCTTCAGACTAAATAATATAGTAAATGTGCATTATATAGTATTTTGTGTTACATTAAAATTTTTTAATTTCATAAATTAAATATATTTTAATACCTGTTCTTCAGGCCAAGAATCTGGACATGATGTCCCTTCTACATAGTCATAGCCCATGACACTTAAAACTTTTTGATCTGAGCAGTCAACCCTGGGATATTAATTTTTTTATTTCCTGTCTGCCTTCTAGCATTCCGCAAGGCTGATGCTTGTTTGGATACTTTTGTTTTTAAGTCTCTCCATGACTACAATAAAAAATAAAATAAAGTATAAAGGAAAATCATTTCCAAAAACATATTATCGAGGGGTAAACACTTTGGGGGTAATCAGTGTACAGGGTAATGGTAATCATGGGTATTCATGGGTAATCATGGGTAATCTTTGTAGTAAATCATGGGTAATCATAGGTATAATCATTGAAATCAGTAATCTGGTGTACAAAATTTCTGTCAGGTGTCTACCCCTCTCATATTATAGTATAATATTTAAACATAATATATTCCATTCCTAAAATGTGACAAAACATGCAAATACAAACTTTGCACTCAATTTTCCATTTTATAAAACAAATGTATAGCTAACCTAGAATCTACAACTACTACAAAAAAACAACTTTAATGATAATAATTAACATAATTTCAAAATGATAAGAACGGGCTGCTTTCATTGGCTAGATTATATAATCTCCCATTGCTTCATCGGTGGCTGACAAATTCATATCGAATATTCGATAACCAATTATGTAACGATGTTCTATCGATAGAGTGTTATATAGAATCGCAACTCTGATATCGGTTTTCGATACATAATGGATAACCGGATAACGAATATTTATCGTTATAATTCGATACGATATTATCGAGTTACAGAATCGATCTGCAGTACGAGAGGAACGGCAGGTTCGGACATTTGGTTCGGCACTTGCCCGAGCGGGCGTTGGTGCGAGGCTACCATCCGTTGGATTACGCCTGAACGCCTCTAAGGCCGTATCCACTCTGGAGAAAACAGCCGGGCGGGCTTTCGGGCCCGTCTCGGGAAAACGATCGTCCGTACGGCGGAGGAGACCCCGTACACGTCGGCAAGGCGTCAAAGCACGGACCTTCGGGTCCACGACGGGCCGGAATCGCCGCCGCGCGGGCTCTCGGGCCCGCTGGCGGCGCATCAACGGTGAACGCGGTGATCCCGCGGCAAACGATGTGGGGTCTCGGAATCGTCTGCAGACGACTTAAGTACCGGGCGGGGTGTTGTACTCGGCAGAGCAGTTACCACGCTGCGATCTGTTAAGACTGCCCTTTGCCTCGGGGGTTCGTCTTGTCGGTTGGACAGGACCCCCAATGACCGATGCGTGAGAGAACGTACGCGGTGGCTTGGCCCACCGGTCCGGTTCCACGAGTCGGACGCGCATGGTCGATGCGCGGCGTCACGGCGTCGCGCATCGCGAAAGGCGTCCGTTGCGCGGACCGCCGGTCGGTCGACCGCGCCAGTGATTGTTTTCGGAAGTTCGTCGCTCGTACGGCGGACACCGGGGCCAGTCACCGGCGCGGTCGACAGACCGGCGGTCCGAGCGGCGGACGCCTTTTTTTTTCAAGACCGTTTTGCCGTACTGCTACGCAAAGTATTTCGTATTTTTTTTTTTCTAAGTTACTACAGCCATACAGCTACGCGCTGGGTGGCGGTTGTTTTTGTGTTTCGGTCACCTTACCATTACGCACCGAACACGACGTGTAGACGCCGCGTGTGTGCTTCGGTTAGCTTAGGGGTTACGTTTATGGGGTACCCCGCTAGATTCCACTTCGCGTTTCCGTTTCACGGCGGATTTCATAAAGTGTCGCTCGTCGCGGACGCGGGTGTCTCAAGGAGAATTACCCAGAGAGCCGGGGACGCTCGCCGTGCCGATCCGTATCCGCGGGCCGGAAGTTTGAAAAAAAAAAATAAATTATATTTTATCCGTAGATGGCAGTGGTGTCGGTCGACGCGACCGCGTATACCTCGCGATGAGTTCCATCCCAGTACCGATTTTCCACTTGCACGGTTATTATTGCCGTGTATGTTTTTTTTAACGGGGCCGTCTCAGCGTCGCGGTCCACGGTTTGGCAGACGAACCACCGTGTCGGATAATACGAATTTTTTTTTTCCAATCCACCTTCTACGTTGCTCAGCGATGCCGGGGTAGTGCACATGACGGCAACCTGGGTGATATCGTTCGTAACGATGCGGATTTCAACTTTTTCGTTTTGGTTTTTTTCAATTCGCCATAACTCGTCGCCTCCCGGTCAAATCGTGACGACTCCGAGATGTGATCACGCCGTGCGTTCCGAAATCTATCAGATACCGGTGTCGGCGAAATGTAAATTCAAATTTTATTATTTATTTTTTTTTTTTTCATCCACGGCCGTGCCGCTACGCACTGACTTCGGCCGTATTTTGATTTTCGCCTTACCACCACGCTCGTCGATGGCGGTATTACTTCGATTCGGTTGTACCACTACGCTTCCATACACGCGTCGCCCATTGTGAAACTCGAGATTTTGTAAATTTGTGAGCGGCTTGGTCGTCGGCATCCAAACCGACGTCCGATCTCCAATCATGTACGACTGCAAAGCCACGGGCGACGCCGAAGACGACGCGTCCATGTCGCCGGGTACCGGTCTGACCGTCTTCGGAATGGTCAGCTCCAGTGCCCCGTAGATTGTGGTATCCGTCCAAGTTTCGGCGACCGACCCATCTCGCACGCTGAGTGGCAAACTCAACCGGCGTCGCAGGACCTCCTACCGGTGGGCCTCCGACGCACGAAACTTACCTCAAAACTGATGACGATTCCCGTTACCGTTTTGCAGGTTCCGAGCTCTCGACGCCAGAACATTCCCGCCGCGGCCGGCCATCGTCGCCGTGCCGGCGGTCGCCGGGGCGAAGCCCCGGGACGACGGACTTCGCGTCGCGTCCCGGCTTCCCCCACGATCTCGGCTGGGGGCCGTTATAAATCGGGCGAGAGCGCGCTAGTTCGGTTCCTCCGCCGCCTCGGCGGACGTCACCGCTCTTTCGACTCTCGCCAACATACGAGTTACGTCGCGTCGGGCGCACAGCGACCCGTCCGGTTTTACCGCGCGTGGCCTCGCGCGCCCGTTCGCACTCGTATCCACACACGAACCGCGGTCGGTCGGTACGCCGTGCCCATAGCGGTCACGGTCGTTCGACCGTCCTCGGCGTCGGCTCGCCCTTCGGGCGGACCGGCGCTCGGACGTACGCGTCCCCGAGACGTGTGTCCGCGCCGCCGGCCTAGTAGATCGATCTGGACAAAAATGACTACACTGCTTTTAGTAATAAGTAATATTTACTAAACGCATGACGTACACATAAGAAATATTATAATGTAGTGCCGAAAGTATGCTAAAATCGGCCTTATATACAAGTGACCTATTGACCTAAGTCTCACGCCACTGTTTAACAATATCTGATTCGCTAATAAATATATCGCATGATATGGCGTGATTTTGCACATTATTAATAGCAACGATGTTGTCGTTGTTGCACAATATGATGGTACTTTATACAATATTAAATTATATTCAACAAAAACCGAGATCCCTGGTTGGTCCTGCCAGTAGTCATATGCTTGTCTCAAAGATTAAGCCATGCATGTCTCAGTGCAAGCCGCATTAAGGTGAAACCGCGAAAGGCTCATTAAATCAGTTGTGGTTCCTTAGATCGTACCCAAGTTACTTGGATAACTGTGGTAATTCTAGAGCTAATACATGCCGACAGAGTTCCGACCGTCGCGGCACCCTCGGGCGTCGCGCGCGGGAGGAACGCTTTTATTAGATCAAAACCGGCCCGTCGTTGCGCACTTCTTGCGCGTCCCGATCGCGGCCCGCGCAAAGACCTGGTGACTCTGAATAACTTCGAGCTGATCGCATGGTCTCCGTAATGGCGACGCATCTTTCAAATGTCTGCCTTATCAACTGTCGACGGTAGGTTCCATGCCTACCGTGGTGGTAACGGGTAACGGGGAATCAGGGTTCGATTCCGGAGAGGGAGCCTGAGAAACGGCTACCACATCCAAGGAAGGCAGCAGGCGCGCAAATTATCCACTCCCGGAACTGGGAGGTAGTGATGAAAAATAACGATATGGGACTCATCCGAGGCCCCGTAATCGGAATAAGAACACTTTATAACCTTTAAACGAGGATCAATTGGAGGGCAAGTCTGGTGCCAGCAGCCGCGGTAATTCCAGCTCCAATAGCGTATATTAAAGTTGTTGCGGTTAAAAAGCTCGTAGTATGATCTGTGTCTGGGCGGTGCCGGACCACCCTGGCGGTCCGGCGTGTCGCGGCCGGTCGTGTCGCGGGACCACGTGTCCCGTCGTCGCGGTCGTCGTCGCGCTCGTCAGCCGTCTCGGGGTGTTAGTTACCGGCACGTCGGCCGGACGTATTGTCGGCAGGCGGACACGTGTCTCGTGCTTCCAGCGCGCCACGCGGCCACGCGTCGCGCGGCCGTCGGGGTTCGACGACGGCGGCCGCCTACTCCAATCTTGCTGCGCGGTGCTCTTCACCGAGTGCCGTCGGCGGGCCGACACGTTTACTTTGAACAAATTAGAGTGCTCAAAGCAGGCTCAAATCTGGCGGGGCGGCTTCACGGCCGTCTCGTCAAAAGGCCCTGAATACTGGTCGCATGGAATAATGGAACAAGACCTCGGTCCCGCGCATCTCCGCCCTTCGCGGGCGCGCGAAATCGCCCTCCGGGGCGTTTCCGTGCGCGGGCCGCCGGGCCGGTTTTCGGGACCGGAGGTAATGATCAACAGAGACGGGCGGGGGCATTCGTACCGAGACGTTAGAGGTGAAATTCTTGGATCGTCTCGAGACGAACTGACGCGAAAGCATTTGCCAAGTACGTTCTCGTATGATCAAGAACGAAAGTTAGAGGTTTGAAGGCGATCAGATACCGCCCTAGTTCTAACTGTAAACGATGCCAGCTAGCGATCCGCCGGCGTTTCATTAACGACCCGGCGGGCAGCTTCCGGGAAACCGAAGCTTTTCGGTTCCGGGGGACGTATGATTGCAAAGTTGAAACTTAAAGGAATTGACGGAAGGGCACCACCACCCACACAGCAAAATTATATTTTCGAAATATTGTGGAAATATTGACAGTACAAATTAAAATATTTGATTTCATCTGTCACAATATTTTAAAATATTGTCAAAAAATTTTAGAAACATTTTTTGGCAGGAGATCAAACGTTATCACAATATTGTGGCAAGATATTTTAACAATATTTTAACTATATATTTTCACAAAATTGTTGCTATATATTTTCACAAAATTGTAGCCATAGGCGCAAAAAACTTATAAAGGCTGCAGAGAAAGTGGGATTAACCGTTAACGATGATAAGACAGAATACTTAACTGTTAGCCGAAATAGCAGAAATTACAGACTAGGACAACATATTGAATTAGAAGGACATATTTTTAAGAAAGTCTCACAATTTAAATATCTCGGATCTATTATTACTCAAGACAATGAACTTAAAACAGAGGTATCGTCGAGAATACAACTAGCTAATAAGGGATACTATGGGTTAGAAAAAGTACTGAAATCTAGGACCCTCTCTAAAAATTTAAAAATAAGAATGTACATGACATTATTACGACCTATTGTCATGTACGGATCTGAGACGTGGGCACTGAGAAAAGCCGAAGAACAGAGACTAGGAGTATTCGAAAGAAAGGTTTTAAGAAAAATATATGGACCGGTCTTTGATAACCAAACAAACGAATGGAGGAAATTGCATAATTATGAAATTCAAATGCAGTTTCAGAGGCCTGATATAATTAAAGAGATAACAAAAAGAAGACTCATGTGGGGAGGTCATGCCTGGCGTAAGCAAGGATCTCTTGTTAGGCTGGTAATAGAGGAAGAGCCTATAGGGAAAAGACCTTTAGGAAGACCCAGGTTGAGGTGGGAAGACTGTGTAAAGAAGGACATAAAATCGATAGGACCAGGAATCAGATGGAGAGAAGTTGCAGAGGACAGGGACAGATGGCAAGATTTGTTTATAGCGGCATGGTCTTAAAGGCCGAAGCCAATAGAGAAGAAGAATGTAGCCATAGGCGCAACTAGAGCTTATATTTTGGGGGGGCTAAAAGTACCAAGACAACACAGACCCGCGGGGGCTACGCCCCCACACCCCCGTATTCACCATAATTTACGTTAATAATACATATAGGTGTACAAATTCGACTCTAGTTTTATTTTTATTTTAATACAAATTTTCTGTCTTTAATACAATACATATCTAAAACGTCTTCATTATTCAATGAGTTAACAATATCTCTCTCAATATTCAGAACTGCCAAATTAGAGAAACGGTCTTGAAGCATACTGGTTCGTAACCAATTTTTGATACGCCTCATGGAAGAAAACGATCGTTCGCAAGTGGCTGAGCTTATTGGAATACTTATTGCTACTTGCAGTAACTTATAAAGATTGGGATAAACATGTTTTTCGATCACTTTGCTAATGTCATTAATATCAAAATCCGGTTTTATGGTAATCATGCAATTTCTTGCTACATTCATTTCTGATTTTAAAGCATGAATATCTATCATTAAAACATCCTAAAACAATTAAAATCACAATAAAATTATTTAGAAAAAAATATTATCAAAAAATGTAATATTAACCTTGTAATGATTTATAAAATATGAACTTTCAACAAAATCCATTTTAATAAAACTTTCAACAGAGCTTGCCATAAGTAAACTCTCTTTGGAGAATCTATACTTGAGATGTCTTACAATAGAATCAATAATAGGCATGTAGGCTACTCTTTGCCAGTATATTTCAACCGTAGTGTTTGAATCTACTACTTCATTTTCTGCTCCAGTAGTTACAAACACCACATAATCATGAAGATTTTGAGTTTCTCTTCTTTGACGTTTGGATCCTTTTATTACAAATTTAAACAGAAATATAAATTGAATTACTTTTAAAATAAACATTATTTAATATACAAATATAATTACCCATAGTTGGAATTTGTAAGTTAATATTATTTTCATCAGCAAAATTAACTATTTTTTTCCAAACATTATGGAATTCCTCATCTGTTCTTGATGTTTCAAATGTTTTTATAACGGACTCAATAATATTTTTAGATTTACCAAGTGTTGCTGTTTTACTTTGTAAACTATTACTTAATATGTTCATTATACTCAATACATCTTTAAGAATAATAAGAAAAATAATGAATTCACATTTCTGTATAGAACTTAATATGCCTAAAAAATTTAAATTATTTTATAATTATTAAATTGAACAGTTATTATGTTATTAATTTATTACCAATAGCTTGAGCAATATCTTTATCAGATTGTTCATCAATTTCATTTTCAAGGTATTTAACAATTGCATTAAAATTATTTAACATAGCCTCGCAATTTTTGTACCTGCAAACCCATCTAGTATCGCATACTCTTAACATATTGCCTTTTTTTAAACCTAATTTAGATTGAATGTCACATAACTTTGAATTATTTAAAGGTCTTGAAAAATGGACATATACAGCTTCAAGTACGTTAAATATTGTACGAGCTCCCTAAGAAACAATGACAATCTATCATCTATGTAGTTTAAAATTAATAATATTTATAAATTTAAGTATCATAGGCTTACCTTAATATTTTTACACGTATCAACAACAATTAAGTTTAGTCGGTGTGCCATGCAGTGGGTGTAAATAGCACATGGATAAAAGTCTTTAATTTTTGATTGGACTCCATTAAGATGCCCTGACATGACACTTGCACCATCATATGACTGTGCAATAATCTTAACAGCATTCATATCAACTTTATGCTTTTCAAAAAAATAAAATATGGCTGAAACTATGTGACTAGCGTCTTGCCCAGTTGATACATTTACAAATCCCAAAAAGCGTTCAAAAACTTGAAATTTAACTGAATATCTCACACAAATTGAAAGCTGCTCTTCTTTAAAACATCTATGTTTAAAAAAAATATGAACATTGATAAATTATATAAAGTTTTCAAGAAGTACCTGTTACATAGAGTTGTTAGTAGGTAATTATTAGCATACCTTGCTTCATCACACCTTATTGCAAAAAAACCCGTTTCCGTTATCTGTTTAAATATTTCTTTGTTTACTAAGTTTGCACAGATGTCAATTATATCTTCTTGAATTTGCCAACTAGTTAAGTTTATTTTTCTCTCATGTATTTCGTTGAAACTTGGAAGGTGTTTGGCAAATAGTTCACACATTTCTTTAAAATTTCCTAAATAAGTAGGTTACATAAATAAATTGAGATATTATAAAATTTTTATTTTAACTAAGTAATATTTTCAAGTAATTTAATTTAAAAGTGAGAAGTATTCAAATGTATAACCTTTATTTGTTGATTTAAATGATTCTTCGTGACCTCTAAATGCAATTCCTTGTTTGCTCAGGTATAAAACTATATCTATTAACTGAGATACATATTTTCTATTTTTTTCTATTAAAACTTTATTGGCTGTACACATTTTTGATAAAACAGACCCTGACTTTTTACTGAATACATATTCAGACAATCTTACA
>JANEHU010004802.1:0-25657 GCA_027563435.1 Nasonovia ribisnigri
GGTACCAACCTATATCATAAAATGTCTGTGTATATTATGTTTGGTATACAAGACCATGACTGTGTGAATAATTGTTTGACACAATATTGTTTTATAATAATAAATATATTTTATAATGTAACAAAACATAAATAACCTAATAATTAATTTTAATATTACTGCACCAACTTGGATAATAATGATAATATGTAGCGCCATCGTGGATTTCTGTTAATTTATAATGATAAATAGATAGATCAATAATAATTTCCTATACCCATTTGTAAGAGGTTTAATATGTTACAAAAAGTTAAACAGTATTGTAAGTGAACTCATGACTTACCTATCTTTCTGTGTAATACGTTACCTATCTTTCTGTGTAATACGTTGTTTGTATTTCAATGCCTATTATATATATCATACAATTACCATTATATCTTAAAACGGATCTGTACATTATGTTCGGTATACATATCAGACCATATCTATGTATGAATAACACAATTGTTTTATGTAATTATAATATAATTTAATATAACCTAATAATTATTGAAACTTATTTCAGACTATCAATTTGTTAATTTGTTTATACTTTGGTAAATGTAGTTACAATTTATACATGTACTAATGTTTCACAACTTAAAGAACCTAAAAAAGACTTTAACTATTATAGAAAGTACATAACTTATGACGTAAGAAACCTATATTATTCAAACACTCAGTCTCTGCACAGTGATCGGATTGTAAAGTCTACACAAATAAACATAACATTGGTTTTAAAAATATTGGCTTAGGTATGAGACCACCTCAAAATGTTACACCTAACACATGTATTACACTATATATGCCATTACCATAGATGTTATCATATTTTAGATACTAAAAAAAACAAAACACAGATATGCAAAAAAAAAGAGTTTTTATTCATCTGAAAAATATTAAATAAATTAGATATTGTTATAATAATGGCATTAAAAGGAATTGTCCAGTTGACAACTTACAATGCTCCATCATCTCCGGGCGTCCTCATCCAACGTCTGCAATTTATAAAATTCACAGAATTAGCACTTTTATTTGAAAAACTATAAATAACAATTAATTATGGCATTAAAAGGATTGATCCAATTGACAACTTACAGTGGTCCCTCCATAGCCCAAAACGGGGGGGTGGAGTTTCAGTCATATCCTACAATTTATATAGTATTATGATTTTGTTTAAGATTATTTTTAATGTGCGTTACTTACGGAGGTAGTACTTAAGTCCAATGGGATATCTCCCATTGGACTTTCTGTGGCCGTCTCTCGCGCCGAATGGTACATAATATTATCCTACAATTTATATATGATTAGGAATTGGATTAGGATTATTTTTAATGTGCGTTACTTACGGAGGCCGTACTTGGCGTCGGGTCAGGTGGAGCTGGTGTCCGGACCCTCGGCCGCCGACTGTCGTCAGCCGGAGTCCGCGCCGACACCCGTCTCGGCGGCCGAATCATGAGCCGATCCCTCATCGGCAGCCGACTCTGCGGCGCCTTAACCCTCCTACGAGTGGCGGGGGCTACAAATAAAACAAAAATTATTTATTACATTTTATAATAAGAAAACATGGTATACATAATATTATACACACTCACCGAGGCAATCCCGAATCACATGCCCCTCTCTGCGGCAGCGATAGCATACTGAAACACGAGGTAGGCCGTAGGCGTTAGTTATAAGTAAAAATTTAAACGTCGTATGTATCTATCAACTTACTGCGGGTGTCGGCGTGGGTCGTCGCGGTCCGGGTCTTAGAGGGTGGTGCTGCCGCCGCGTTCGGCAGACCTACATCGGTCGTGCCGAGGTGCAGCGAGTTGACCGAGCCGTTGAACGTGTAGTTCGTCACTGCTACACCTCGGCATTTCGTTACACCCCCTATTGTGGCGTTATTCATTCTACAATGGAAAAATAAGAAACATTAAGAGGATGTCAGCGCAATATTTGTTTTCTCTTTCCGACCTGTGCAACGTAGACATAATGTGTGTGAAATAAAAATAAAAAGGCTTACATCCATCTCAATGCATCTTAACGTCGATATGCCATACCATCATTCCTACATAATATTTATTATTATATCTCTACGTTGCGCATAGACCAGACAGAGAAGAGTGATAGTTATTTAATTATTTGAATTTATATTATTATATAATGGAATTTAAATTATGTATACTTACGTCGTTCGTCGGTACTCCGTTCGCGCGTTGAGTGAAATGAGCGTTCATTGTTTCGACATTAATATAAATTGACAATAACAAAAGACGGTGACTGCAGGTAACCCATGCGGGTAACGAAATTGAAACAAATGACAGTGTGGCTAATTAATTAATTAATTGTATTGACATATTAAATCATCGTTTAATTATTATTATTCGAACTAGAATTCAAACACGGCATTAAACCTTACACTTTTGAACATAGTTTTTGGTATTTTTCCACGAGGCGTTCATATGGTCGTAAAGACCAATTCTCGACGTCTTCCGTGATAGACACTCAAACATGGTTTTCAAACATTCCCGCCTTCGACAGAATACCGCCAAGCGGTAGGCCTTATCACAAATAATTTATCGTCGATCGATATCACAATACACGTCAGAAAACCACCGTGGGCACTACTTAATTCTAACCACATCGTCATCCTACCTCATCGGTACTCACCGTATAATTACACAGAGTTACCCAGAGTAACGAGTAACGGTAGTCGAGTTGCACTTACAACCACTCATTGCCTAACTGATTATAATATACTGTTCGTATTGTCCGATATTCGGCCCAGTTGGATTGCATACCTCACAGACCGTGGTTCAACGTTAGATAATCGATTTTCTCTTTACGTGACTTACTTGCTAGACACTCAGGGCCAGTTGTACAGTCTGTGATTACAGTTAATCACAGTTTAATCGGCCGAATTTGGCTGGTTAAATAATCTGTTATCAGTGATTAAGCTTAATCGGAGTTTAATCACAGACCGTACAACTGGCCCTCAATCACACAACGTTCATATTGAGACTTTCATAACACAGCACAAGACTGGACCGGATCAAGTGTCGATCGAGCGGAAGTGAAACATTTTCAAATATTCCCGCCTTCGAAACGATACCGCCAAAGCGCCAAGCCTTATTACAAATCCTTATCACCTCTTCTGAGTTTTGAATTTCTACCGATTTGCGGGAGCGAAGACTTTTACTCGAGGTGACTGACTTGCTAGACACTTAAAAACGACATACAGATTTACGCTTTTCCATTCGAAAGGCAGTCTTAACCGTATCAACACGTTCACAGGCGTGAGAAATATCCAGATCCTCAAACCCAAATTTCAAAAGTCTCCGAATGATACCGCTGAAAAGCATGGCCTTATCACTCATCCACTGTTATTGTCAATCATCCACTATCCTTATCACTCATCCACAATCTTCATCACACAATATCCACTTTCCATATCACTCTCATCCACTATTCTTATATCAGTAATAAAATTAGTACAACAGTAGTAACATTTTGGACCAATATTTTAGGCAAATCGGTTTCCACTGGGAGTAACACTGGGGGGTCTGGGGGTCTCCCCCAGCGACGCTCGGAGAGCTAGTCTTATAGTATAAAACGCTAACAGATGGCGCACCCTATGGCGTTTTTATGCGTTATTTAGTGAATAATGGAGCGAAAATCGGACCGTGCGGCGGGTAGAATCAGCGCGCGCCAATGAAAAAATCCGATTCCGCCAAGATTCGCGTTATCGCCGACGCTTTATCAATTTTACGAGTTTTCGAGAGAAATTCGACTTTTTTTTTCGAAAAGTCGAGTTTTACCCCCCTCCGGGGCGACGCGCGGCCCCGCTCGGACCTTATTCGCGTTCCCCGGGAGATTTAACCGCGACACGTCTACGCGCTTTATTCGTCTCGACCCTTTCTCGGCGGAGATCGCACGCGAACCGCCGGCCGCCGAAGCGCGCCGTCTGGCCGTTTTTTTTCCGAAAAGTCGAGTTTTAAACCTCTTTTAAACGTCTCATCTCGCCGCTCGCCGCGTATTCGGAATCCCCGGTAAATTTACCGTCGGCGCGCCGCCCCACTTCGATCCCGGCGAGTGCCGCGGGCGAGTAAAACCGACGACAGTAGACCGCGGCGTCGTCATTACTATATTACTACTACTATATATACTATATATATATAATGCCATATATACGCGTAGACGTTTTGGATTTTTTTCCCGTAAATCGCGTTCTCTCCCGGAGAACGCGGCGGAGGACGTCGTCCGCCGTCCGACGCGGCAGACCGCCCGACCCGGGAGACCGCGGGGCGCACGACGGCGTAGCGTTCGCGATTCTAAGACGCCTTAAGAGGCAGAGATTTCACACCAGTTCTCAACTCGATAGGTAGGTAGGTAGGATTAGGGCGTTAGGCAGGTTACCCGACGGTGGAGCGTTCGATACCGGCCGCGGCGGAGTGTGTAAATTTGCGGCGGCCGTGTTAATTCGAAATTCTTTTTTTCGTTTTTTTTTTCGCGATTTATTTATTTTGTATTAATTCTTTTTAGCCGCGTTCGGTTTAAACGATTATTGCTACGGACTTATTGATTAATTCATTCGTATATTATATTGTATTGACTAATAAAACGTCTGGATATTTCTATTGCACCGTGTAAGGGACTTGGTTGTTTATAACTCAGGCGTATGCATGTAATATGTACATTGCAGATACCTACTTATAAGTCACAGTAGTAGGTACCTAATATATTATGTTATTATATTTGTAGTTTACCTACTTAAAGAGTAGGTACTTACATGATATTGATTGAACTAACTGAATTAAGTACGGTTACCTAATACAAAGTATAATGTCGGTGATAGTGTAGGACTATTATTGGAAGTAAAATGTAGTTTTCACAAAATGATATAATGACACAGCAACATTTGTATACTTATACAATACTGTTGTATTACATTTTGTAAAGTAGTTGGTGGAGGTGGTTGAATAGTGTTATAGAGCTACTTACAATAGGTTATATAACTCATGCATACGTAGCAGTTACCTATGAGTTTTGTATTGTCTGCTTAATAGGTATATATACACATACTAAGCATATTGTCATAATAACTATATGCGTATATATATTTGAATGTTAATGCCTTAATGGGTAGTGAAAAATTTAGTTTACCTACCCATCTACTTAAAGAGTAGGTGCATGGTATTGATTGAACCGACTTAATTAAGTGTGGGTGCCTAATGTCGGTGATGAGATAGGACTAAGTGAAATTAAGTAAAATGTAGTTGAGCATAGCTACATATAGGTAGTTTAACTGCTATATATTTTTTTTTAATATATATACGAGTACCCACAAAACGCTAAGACGGTGTCAATTGATATAGGTACTTCTATATTTCAATAGATATTGAAGTTTAATAATGCTGTATTATACTTATTATTATTATTATTATATTAATTACGTGCGTTAATATTTGATTTATATTATTATATATTATTATTATTATTATATATCCTTCCTATCCTTCCTAATATATAAAACAGAGACACGTGTGGCGCTCCGTTTCCGACTAGGTACGGCTTTTGAACTAGCGTAAGGAAACGGCCAATGAGAAAATTAGATTTTTTCCGCGGGCGGTCTCCCGGCGGCGGCGGACCCGTCGCTGCGTAATCAGTCTCTCTTATCACTTTTTCACGATTTTTTCAGATTTTTCAATTTTTTCAAACTTTTTCGAGTTTTACCCCCCCGGGGAGCTCTGGGCGGCCCCGTTCGGACCTTATTCGGCTTCCCCGTCGGATTTAACGGCCCCCAGCACCCGCGCTTTTTTCGTTTCGACGATTTCTCGGCCGAGATCACGCGCGAACCGTGCGCCGCCGCCGCGCGCCGTCGTCGCGCTTTTCGTTCGAAAAGTCGAGTTTTACCCCCTTTCGGAGCGTCGCGCGGCCCCGTCCGTCACCGGATCGCGTTTCTCGCCAAATCTATAGGCCCCGCGCGACGCTATTTCGTTTACGACGGGTGCCCCGGAGGAGAACTCCGACTGATTCTATTAGCCGTCGTCGATTTTGGCGCCGTTTCGAACGGTTTTTCACACTTTTTCGTCTACCGATCGAGTTTTACCCGTCTTTCAAACGTCCGATCTTCCCGCTCGCGACGTATTCGGAATCCCCGCTAAATTTACCGACGGCGCCCGCCCCTACTCCATTCCGGGCGAGTGCCGCGGTCGAGTAAAATCCACGACAGCAGAGCCCGCGAAGCGCCGCCGTCGAGTAGGTATTACTATATACAGGCCCTGTATATATGCGTAGAAAAGTCCGATTTTTTTCGCGTAAATCGCGTTCGCTTCGTAAAAACGTGGCGGACGACGTCGTCCGCCGTCCGACGCGGTAGACCGCCCGACCCGGGAGACCGCGGCGGCTGACGCCGCGGCGTTCGCGTTTCGCCTCGGCACCGAGACGACTTAATAGGCATTGATTTCACTCCCTTTCTCATCTGAGTAGGTAGGTAGGTCGGTTAAGGCGTTAGGCAGGTTACCCGTGGGTCGAGCGTTCGATGCCGGCCCCGGGTCGTGGAAATCTGCGGCGGCCGTGTTAAATCGAATTATTTTTTTTGCGTTTTTTTTTTCTTTCATATTATTCGTATTTAACGAAAATTTTATGATTTTTTTTTCAAAATTTGAGTTTTACCCTTATTCGCGTTCCCCGTACTTCGTTCGCGTCGAGTGCGGCGTACAGGCATAGGTATATACATGCTACTCATATATTTATATATTTGATAGACGATATGACAACAGAAGGAACTGTAGGTACATGCATCTTATAATAAATGTAGACTTTTAAGAGTTGATACCGCGCGGTGGTTGGTTAAGTTAAATTATTATATAATAATATATATCCTAGCTCGAGTCGACGATGGATGTGACAGAAACGTTCGAATACTTCAACACACAGTGTGTATTACAATATATTATTATTAATATTTAACCACATAAACATTGCTCAATAAATGTAGACAATAAAAGCAATAGCTGTGTATATCAATTATTTGTATTATTTGTATTTCATGCTCATGATTAAATATACAACACCTATACTATGTAGTAGGTAAATATTATATTACAGTTTTACTCTTAGTGTAGCATACAAAATAAACTGCAACAGATTCTAAATAATACAATAACAAAATAGAACTTTATGTATTTAATTAAAGTCTAGCAATTAAATTGTATAATGATATGGCTATATACTATTTGAAATAACTTATATAGGTTCAATTATGAGTATTATATGAAATAAACTAGCCGAGTGCGGATATCGCCGCCGTCGAGTGGGTATTACTATATACAGGCATAAATACATGCGTCGGAAGGTTCCATTTTTTTTCGCGAATTTCGTCTGCTTATCGACGAGGTGGGATCGCCGGCTCAAAAGCCCTCAGCTGACGTCGAATATTGTATAATATCATATTATTATATTATTATTATATATCAATATAAACGATTCTCGCAATGCTACAGTATGACCATTATTAATTGATACTGGTCGGTTGGTGGAGTGATGGCGTGCGGGGGACAACTTTAGCAATATAACATTATATGGGTTTGCTTATTACGTAGGTACCTAAAGTTTATTTAATGTATCATAACATAAAAATATACATATATAATAGGTATTGTCCACGATTCAACCTGATGTTGTGACCTGTTCGTCGCACATTGTCCGCTATCCGACAAAGTCGAATAGCCTACCCTTATTACTACGGCGAACGTCATTCGAGGTGACTGACCTGCTAGACACTCAAAAAAAGACGGCAGCTATATGATTTCCCCGAATTTTTAAAAATTTTTTTCACGTAATTTATCACTTAATTTTGCGTTTTCGGTGACAGTTATGAACGCTGTCCACGATTCGACGCAGTCGGATTGCATACCTGACGACGTGACCTGGCCTTCGCACATTGTCTACCATTGCCTACCATTATTACTTCGGCGAACGTCATTCGAGGTGACTGACCTGCTAGACACCCAAAAAAACGTAGTCGAATTGCCTATCCACGGGCATAACTACCGTCCATCTAATGACTGACTTGCTAGACGCCCAAAACTTCACGGCGGCTATACGATTAGCATGGCCGCCCGAAAATCCACGTAATTTATAAATTAATTTTGCGTTTTCGGTGACAATAATGAACGCTGTCCGCGATTCAACGCAGTCGGATTGCATACCTGACGACGTGACCCGGCTGTCGCACATTGTCCGCTATCCGAAAAAGTCGGATTGCCTATCCACGGACATAACTACCGTCCATCGAATGACTGACTTGCTAGACACCCAAAAAGATGTAGTCGGATTGCCTATCCACGGACATAACTACCCTCCATCGAATGACTGACTTGCTAGACCCTTAAAACATCACGGTGCATATACGATTAGCATGGCCGCCCGAAATTTTCGAATATTTCCACGTAATTTATAAATTAATTTTGCGTTTTCGGTGACAATAATGAACGCTGTCCGCGATTCAACGCAGTCGGATTGCATACCTGTCGACGTGACCTGGCCGTCGCACATTGTCTGCTATCCGACGAAGTCGGATTGCCTACCCTTATTACTTCGGCGAACGTCATTCGAGGTGACTGACCTGCTAGACACCCTAAAAAGACGGCGGCTATATGATTTGCATAGATGCCCGAAATGTTTTGAATTGTTTTCATGTAATATATTACATAATTTATTTTCTTGGTGACAGTAATGAACGCTGTCCGCGATTCGACGCAGTCGGATTGCATACCTGACGACGTGACCTGGCCGTCGCACATTGTCCGCTATCCGACGAAGTAGGATTGCCTATCCACGGACATAACTACTGTCCATCGAATAACTGACTTGCTAGACACCCAAAACTTCACAGCGGCTATACGATTAGCATGGCCGCCCGAAATTTTCAAATTTTTTTTTTTCATTTCCGACCATAGCAAACAACTTCGTCCGCGATTCGACGCAGTCGGATTGCCTATCCACGGAGACAACTACATTCCATCGAGTGACTGACCTGCTAGACCCCAAAAAAATCACGGCGGCTATAATTTATGACACCGTCCGAAGGTTACGTGATTTGGCGTTGGCTAATCCACCATTCCTTACAAAATTCCATTATCCTTATCAAAAATCCATTATCCTTATCTTGAATCCACTATCCTTATCACAAATCCACTATTCTTATTATAAATCCAATATCCTTAACACTAATTGTTATCACAAATCCACCTTCCTTATCACTTTTCAATTTTACATACCCCTTTTCTAATCACGAATTCTTATCACTATCTCACCATCAATAGCCTTATCACCCATACACCGTGCCGGCTCGAGTCGACGACTGGACCACAAGACCACTATGGCGTCCGACATGGACAACACTCCTCGCCAACTCCGGGGGGTCTGGGGGTAAGGTTAGGTTAGGCGATTTTGGCCACGGCAATTAACAACGTATGACTACATTCAACGTCATTTGAGGTGACTGACTTGCTAGAAACATAAACACGACATACAGATTTATGATTTTCCTTTCGAAAGAAAGTCTGGACCGTATCAACTGTAGAGCACATCCTCGGGCATGAGAAATGATCGGACCCTCATACCCAAATTTCAAAAGTCACCGAAAGATACCGCCAAAAAGCATAGCCTTATCACTCATCCACAATCCTTATCACGCATCCACTTTCCTTATCACGCATCCACTAATCTCCCATCCACTATTCTTATCACACGTCCAATTTCCTTATCACTCATCCACTATTCTCATCGGCAATCCACATTTTGGACCAATATTTTAGGCAAATCGGTTTCCACTGGGAGTAACACTGGGGGGTCTGGGGGTCTCCCCCAGCGACGCTCGGAGAGCTAGTCTTATACTATAAAACGCTAACCCGAGGGCGCTCCCTATGGCGTTTTTCTGCGTTATTTAGTGAACGTCGGACCGTGCGGCGGGTAGAACGAGCGCGCGCCAATGAAAAAATCCGGCGTAGCCGTCGCCGCGTTATCACCGACGCCTTATCAATTTTATTATTACGAGTTTTCGAGAGAAATTCGACTTTTTTTTTCGAAAAGTCGAGTTTTACCCCCCTTCGGGGCGACGCGCGGCCCCGCTCGGACCTTATTCGCGTTCCCCGGGAGATTTACACGCCGCCCCGGGCCGCGCTTTATTCGTCTCGACCCTTACTCGGCGGAGATCGCGCGCGAACCGCCCGCCGCCGAAGCGCGCCGTTTGGCCGTTTTTTTTTCGTAAAGTCGAGTTTTAACCCACTTTCAAACGTCTCATATCCCCGCTCGCCCCGTATTCGGAATCCCCGCTAAATTTACCGTCGGCGCGCCGCCCCACTTCGATCCCGGCGAGTGCCGCGGGCGAGTAAAACCGACGACAGTAGACCGCGGCGTCGTCATTACTATATTACTACTATATATATATTGGATTTTTTTCCCGTAAATCGCGTTCTCTCCGGGAGAACGCGGCCGAGGACGTCGTCCGCCGTCCGACGCGGCAGACCGCCCGATCCGGGAGACCGCGGGGCGGACGACGGCGTAGCGTTCGCGATTCGCCTCGGCGGCGAGACGCCTTAAGAGGCAGAGATTTCACACCAGTTCTCAACTCGATAGGTAGGTAGGTAGGATTAGGGCGTTAGCTAGGTTATCCGGCGGTGGAGCGTTCGATACCGGCCGCGGCTGATTGTGTAAATTTGCGGCGGCCGTGTTAATTCGAAATCTTTTTTTTTTCGATTTTTTTTTTTTAATATATTAAATTAATTCGTTTTAGCCGTCGCCGCGAATTGACGATTCTAAAAGTTTTTATTTATACAAATAAAGTATTGTTACTATGATTTGAAAAAAAACACTCGACTTATATTTTTAAATATTCGTTTGTTTGTTGTTTTTATATCTTATACTGTAAAAATAATGGTTAATTTTCGGTTATTATGTTTTTGATATTAATGTTACATAATTAATATAATAAATTTAGTGTAGCATACAAATACTGCTCCAGATTCTAAATAATACAGTATTAACAAACAAAATAGAACTTTATGTACCTATATTTAATTAAAGTCTGAAAATTAAATTGTATAATAATAATGTGTGACTATATACTATTTGATATAACTTATTATATAGGTAGAGTATTATATGGAACAAACTATTTATATTATAAATAATAAATTAGGTAACACTTGATTTTATTATCTACACCTATACTGTTTAAAAGTTTTTAGGTTAGATGATTGTTTGAGGTAATGTAATTTGGTAATTTAAATTTTATGTATGATACAAAATTGCTGCAGATTCTATATAATACTATAATACTTTATTATAAACTAATAGATCTTCATGTATTTAATTAAATTCTGGCAGTAAAATTTTATAATGATATTGCTATAATATTTGATGAACTAGGTTTATACTATGACTATACTATAGGTAGATATGTTTTATTCATCGTGAGCATAAAATCAAGTTAATTTATAGACAATTGATAAATAACTATATATAATTGATATCCACAGCTATTTGTCAACGCATCTAAGTCAGACAAGGGCTCGATTATGTGGTTAGATAGTAATAAATATATAACATACTATGTACTATGTAGTAGGTACCTACTTGATATGTTACAGTTTATATAAATTTAGTGTAGCATACAAATACTGCTACAGATTCTAAATAATACAATATTCATAAACAAAATAGAACTCTATGTACCTATATTTAATTAAAGTCTGAAAATTAAATTGTATAATGATAATATGTGACTATATACTATTTGATATAACTTATATAGGTAGAGTATTATATGGAACAAACTATTTATATTTTAAATAATAAATTAGGTCACACTTGATTTTATTATCTACACCTATACTGTTTTTAGGTGAGATGGTTGTTTGAGGTAATGTAATTTGGTAATTTAAATTTTATGTATGATACAAAACTGCTGCAAATACTATATAATACAATAATAATTTATTATAAACTAATAAATCTTCATGTATTTAATTAAATTCTGGCAGTTAAATTTTATAAGGATATTGCTATACTATTTGATGAACTATGTATATATATAATTAACAATATATAATTATTGGTCGATATGACTATACTATAGGTAGATAGGTTTTATTCATCCTGAGCATAAAATCAAGTTAATTAATAGACAATTGATAAATAACTATATATAATTGATATCCACAGCTATTGGTCAACACATCTAAGTCAGACAAGGGCTCGATTATGTGGTTAAATAGTAATAAATATATAACATACTATGTAGTAGGTACTTGATATATTACATTTTATATAAATTTAGTGTAGCATTCAAATACTGCTACAGATTCTAAATAATATTAATTATGTACCTATAATTAAAGTCTGAAAATTAAATTGTATAATGATAATATGTGTCTATATACTATTTGATATAACTCATATAGGTAGAGTATTATATATTTATATGGAACAAACTATTTATTTATAATATGTATTTATGTGTAGAAATTCCGATTTTTTACCCGTAAATCGCTTTTTCTTCGTTAGAACGCGTCGGAAAACAGTAGACCGCCCGACCCGGGAGTCCACGTGGGACGACGGCGTAGCGTTCGCGATTATCCTCGGTGGCGGCGAGACGCCTTAAGAGACATTTATTTCACTCCGATTCACATCTCAGTGGCTAGGTAGGTAGGATTAGGGCGTTAGGCAGGAAACCCGGCGGTGGAGCGTTCGATACTGACCGTGGCGGCGGATTTGTGTAAATTTGCGGCGGCCGTGTTAATTCGAAATCCTTTTTTTTTCGATTTTTTTTTTTTTATTACGATTCTAAAAGTTTTTATTTATACAAATAATAAAGTATTGTTACTCTGATTAAAGAAAAAACACTCGACTTATATTTTTAAATATTCATTTGTTTGTTGTTCTTATATCTTTCTTATACTATTAAAATAATGGTTAAATGTTTTTGATTTTAATGTTACATAATTAATGCATACAAATACTGCTACAGATTCTAAATAATACAATATTAATAAACAAAATAGAACTTTATGTACCTATATATTTAATTTAAGTCTGAAAATTAAATTGTATAATGATACTATTTGATATAACTTATATACGTAGAGTATTATATGGAACAAACTATTTATTTTAAATAATAAATTACGTAACACTTGATTTTATTATCTACACCTATACTGTTTAACAGTTTTTAGGTGAGATGATTGTTTGAGGTAATGTAATTTGGTAATTTAAATTTTATGTATGATACAAAACTGCTGCAGATACTATATAATACAATAATTTATTATAAACTACCTAATAGATCTTCATGTATTTAATTAAATTCTGACAATTAAATTTTATAATGATATCGCTATACTATTTGATGAACTAGGTTTATATATAATTAACACAATATGTAATTATTGATCGATACGACTATACTATAGGTAGATAGGTTTTATTCATCGTGAGCATAAAATCAAGTTAATTAATAGACGATTGATAAATAACTATATATAATTGACATCCACAGCTATTTATCAACGCATCTAAGTCAGGCAAGGGCTCGATTATGTGGCTAGATAGTAATAAATATATAACATACTATGTAGTAGGTACTCGATATATTACAGTTTATATAAATTTAGTGTAGCATACAAATACTGCTACAGTGCTACAGATTCTAAATAATACAATATTAATAAACGAAATAGAACTTTATGTACCTATATTTAATTAAAGTCTGAAAATTAAATTGTATAATGATACTATTTGACATAACTTATATAGGTAGAGTATTATATGGAACAAACTATTTATTTTAAATAATAAATTAGGTAACACTTGATTTTATTATCTACACCTATACTGTTTAACATGGGCTGCATTATATGCAATAGTTCTCTAATATATACTACTTGACTAGACACGATAGTTATATAAGACACCTATAAGTATACTCTATGTAGTACTAAATATATTACAGTTTTTAGGTGAGATGATTGTTTGAGGTAATGTAATCTGGTAATTTAAATTTTATGTATGATACAAAACTGCTGCAGATACTATATACCGAATACAATAATAATTGATTATAAACTAATAGATCTTCATGTATTTAATTAAATTCTGGCATTTAAATTTTATAATGATATCACTATACTATTTGATGAACTAGGTTTATATATAATTAACAATATATAATTATTGATCGATATGACTATACTATAGGTAGATAGGTTTTATTCATAATTAGCATAAAATCAAGTTAATTAATAGAAAATTGATAAATAACTATATATAATTGACGCCTTAAGAGGCATTTATTTCACTCCGATTCTCATCTCAGTGTCTAGGTAGGTAGGATTAGGGCGTTAGGCAGGTTACCCGGCGGTGGAGCGTTCGATATCGGCCGCGGCGAATTGTGTAAATTTGCGGTGGCTGTGTTTTATTAGAAATTCTTTTTTTTCGCGAATTATTTATTTTATTATTATATTAATTCTTTTTAGCCGTTGCCGCGTTCTGTTTGAACGATAATTGACGATTCTAAAAGTTTTAAACGTCTCACAGCCCCGCTCGCGACGTATTCGGAATCCCAGCTAAATTACCTAGCATATGTATATATTATTATTACGTATTTATTATGTACCTAATTGTCTTTATTTCAGTATATGTTTATCGGACTACAATAAAACCACACGATATATACACACCGGAAACGTAAAAATATGCGATTTAAGGTTTTAGTACACACGATTTCTACGAATTAACATTTTTAATACAGAATTCGTCGTTGTGTAGAAATGGCTCAAGTGCTATAGATTTAATTGTACATTTCATCTCGATAGGTAGTTAGGTAGGTTAAGGCGTAGGACATGTGTAACACTAAGGTAGGCGGTTCGATACCGGTTGAATTGAATCCGATGGATTGCGGAGGCCGTCTGAATAGCATGGCCGCCCAAAATCTCATTTTTTTTGCGTTTTTTTTCACGTATTTGTATATTATTATTTTTAAAATGTATATTTTTATGGTTGATATATTACCGCAATAATTAACGTTGTCTGCTATCTGACGCAGTTATATTTCAATTGTGTCATGTTACTGCGTTATGTTAGATTAAGGTAGGTAAACGCATATAATAAACCTATGTATATACATTTATTTTTGTCGCTTTGTCGTTCTAACTTAAACTTTTCTAAATATATAAAAAACTCTATTCTGATGAATAAATAAGGTTTTCAACACTTACATTTCAAACCAGCAACACATACACGCCCGGTGCATGGCCTACCTGACTATCTACTTGCATGCGAGCGACTTAGACTCCCCCCTGCATCCGATCCGCCGCAAGCGGATTGTCCGTTCGGGAATCGACTCTCTCCCGAGATGACTGATAGCTAGACACTCAAACTCAGAATCCGATTTTCCGATTTCAACACACACACTCAAGAACCGGACATACACGCCCGGTGCACGGTCTGCGATCCGACGTAGTCGGATTGCCTACCTGACTATCTACTTGCATACGAGCGACTTAGACTCCCACTGCATCCGATCCACCGCAAGCGGATTGTCCGTTCGGGAATCGACTTTCTCCCGAGATGACTGATAGCTAGACACTCAAACTCAGAATCCGAATTCCCGATTTCAACACACACACTCGAGAACCGGACATACACGTCTTCGGATTGCCCGATTGTCGTACGATCGACTTGAATCGCCGGTCGATTTTCAGCGGCCGTGACTTACGACTAGACATTCTTCCGCGTTCAAAAATTACCGCCAGACCAGTGCTGCCAACGCGACGATACCCGACGACCCCGCGTTCCCGCCGCAGGCCGGATCGAAAAACCCAGCATCGCCCGAGGTGAATCGACAAAGAGCACCACCGCCCACACAGTCTTTCCGCCGCAGGCGGGATGACAAACGACCGAAGTCTAGTCTTATATAATAAAATGCTAATAACGCTATAAGATCCGCGGGGGGCGCTGTTGGCACTCCGCGTTTCTTCCATGACGACAATCGTAATACTTCTCGCGCGTTAGCTATTTATTTTCACGTCGCCGCTCGCTTATCTCCCTCGATTTTCGTTATTTATGGCGTATGGCATTTATTATTATTATTATTATTATTATTATTCATCTTCGATATTTCCGTGTGTAATAAAATAAAATATAACGCAAAGTTGAGAAACGGTTCGAGTGTTCGAGATTCAAAAATACAAAATAACTGTTTTAATAATTGTTTTTATATCAGCGTTTTAAACTTATCTTCTTAAATGTTGTGTTCGCTTTAATAAATTATCATGCATTTTAATTTTATTGTTGTTAGGTATATTAAGTAAATTAATTCGATTCCGGACGTTGTGGAAGTTGCAATTAATCAGCATTTCAACAATATTAAAAATGTAAGTAGTTAAAATGCACGGATTGAATAGACATTTTTCACGAGTATTGCAGTACATTAACTATTATAGCTAAGAGTTTTAGTAGGAGGTTGGTGTGTGAATGTCGTTTATGAATTACTTCAATTCATACCTCATACCTGTACTAACCTTTACATTGGCTTACACATATTTATTTTTTTTATTTTTGCAATATTTTTTCAAAACAAGAAAAAGAAAACTACATAAATATATAGTATTATAATAAATTAATTAAATGGTGTAGTTATGCTTAAAATATTGTTTTTATTATGTCGTTGGCATGCAAAAATTTATTATACATATTAGAATTTAAACTTCATTGTATTTAAAATGCATGTTGGAAAAAATGTAGTAATTAATGAGTACATTTTGAAAATTACATTTTTTTTTTTTACTTTAGTAGTACAACCATACATGTTGTCTTCAGTATTATTCAATAACCCATATGTGAAACGCAAAATTCAGAAACGGTTCAAGTGCTCGAGATTCAAATCTGTTTTTTTGCATTTTTTTTTTTTCAAAATTTTTTCTTGGCATTACTACTAAATAATAATTGTTTTTATTTATAATATATGAATATAATTTTTTTATTTTTTTATTTTTTTATTTATCACTGTTTTAAACATATCTTTCTAAAACGTTATTATTATATTTGCTTTAATAAATTGTAAATGTTACTATTACTATTATATGCATATACATATTATAATATATCCTTAGCAATGTAATAATTGTTTAATTTAATAATAATAATAATTTAAAAATTAACCTACCTAGGCAAATGTAATGTACAAAAAATATAGGTACATTACACTGTAATACATTCATTATAATTATTTAAAATATGTATATCAATTATATTAAAAATATACATAATATATATAAATATATAATATATATTATATATAAGTAGTTTGAATGCACGAAATGGATAGACATTTTGCAGTACATTTATTTAAAAGCTAAGAGTTTTAATAAGAGCTTGGTGTGTCGTTTGTTAAGACAATGTCGTTACACACATAACAATGTAAGTACATGTAAAAAGACTAATAATAAGTATAAGACTTTTTATATCAGCGTTTTAAACCTGTCTTCTTAAATGTTGTGTTCGCTTTAATAAATTATCATGCATTTTAATTTTATTGTTGTTATATTAAGTAAATTAATTCGATTCCGGACGTTGTGGAAGTAGCAATTAATCAGCATTTCAACAATATTAAAAATGTAAGTAGTTAAAATGTTAAACATGGTAATTTATTTTATCTATTTAATTGTTAATACACAAAAGTAAAAAAAAATGGCAATTTATGACAAATAAAAACTCCAAATTAATTTTATGTAAGCTAAATTTACTTTTCAGACCACTGTGCGGCGCCTTCGAGTTGGTCGAGTGAAAAACGTTTCACCGGAAATTCGAAAAAAAATTGAGTCGTACTGAAAACTGTGACTGTGAGTGTCTAGCGGTCTTTTGTCGTCTGGTATAATACCGTGTCCCGCCGTATGCCCGGTTCTGTTTTGACTGGGTATAAGAAATTAGGAAATAAGAATAATTGTAATCGAACGTCTAGCTATCAATCATCGCCGTATGCAAATCTTTGCGGGATAGGGCATCTGCGTATGGCGGATTGGATGCATGATGTGCGAATCTTATAACGTGCGTATGTATAAGTGAAGGAAGAAAATAAAGTTTCTAATATAATATATATAATAATGAAAAATCCGCGCGAAAACACGAAAAGTGATAATGGTAAGAGGGAGATAAGGGAGCGACGTCGCGAATATAGTCGTGGTTGTATAGTGAAAATCGTTCCGCCGGAAATTCAAAAAGAAATTAAGTCATATAGCTGCCGCAATTTTGAGTGTCTAGGAAGTCAGTCACCCGGCTTTACTTTGGGCGTACTCTGCCAGGAAGGCAATCCGACTTCGTCGGATACCGGACGACGTGCAACGGTCGGGTAACACAATGAGGAATGCTATCCGAAAACTGTGACTTTGAGTGTCTTGCGGTCTTTTCTCATCTGGTATAAAACACTAATAGGTGTATGGTTGTGAACAACCTATGCATACCAAGTGAAAAACGTACCATGAAACTAATTAAATGCTCTAAATTACTTATACAGGTACCTGTAGGTGTGGTGTATGAAATTATTATATTGTTCATAAGTACTTATTAAGTACAGTTAAATGCATATATGTGTAGCCTATAAAACATAAATTAAATGTATCATGTTATATTTTGAAGAATATTAAAATACATAAATTAAACGCTGTACTTATTATTGCAATTCTTATAGTAATTTAAGGTATTAGATAAATTAAAATTAAGGTATTAGATAAGGTATTAGATACCTAATAATCAGTACTCACATAATATTATTACAATGAAAATCAATAACGGTAATACAAATATACATAGTGTAGTGTAATGATATTTAAAGTTTTTTATTAATTTGTGTGTTTACTGCAATACATAGAAATCAAACATATTATACATACAACAAAATTGAAAATAAGTTAGAAACACTGGTCATGGTAGGTATGTGTTTTTGAAATAATAATAATTTGTGTATGAAACTTACTATTAATCAATTTAAATGTATGTATATACGAATATATTTATATATGCATGTGCTACATCAGTTACAAATTTACAAAGAATAATAATTAAGTGTTAGCTGTAGGAACTTTTATGATTAACAGAGTATGGTTTAGTTACAAATTAGTAATCAGTATTGATACGTTGAGTCTGTTCATGGGGTTTTTGTTACACCTGCGTTGATGGATTCATTTCCAGTATAATCTTTCTGAAACAATACAAATATATACAATTATCTGTTAATATATATTTGAGTAAATAAATAATTCTAAATAATTTACCACCAGCGTGTGAGTCGCAGCCTGTTTAAATGCATGTTTGACGTTTGATACAAATACATGACAAAATTTGCATCAAGAGAAAAGCACGTAGAGGTTGTCAAACTTTCTTTATGTGTTAGTACTTTTCAGTAGTACAATGATAAGTGTTTTCATTGTGTTTTAGTTACACCTGCGTTGATGGAGTCATTTCTAGTATAATTTTTCTGAAACAATACAATTATAATATACAATTATCTGCTAATATATCGTTGAGTACATAAATAATTCTAAATAATTTACCACCTGGTGTGTGAGTTGCATCCTGTTATGTTCGACATCAGTTACGTATTCATTACAAAATCCGCATCCAGAGAGGACCACGTGGAGGCCGTCGAACTTTCTCTCCTCCTCGAGTCGTACTTACGACTGCTTATAAATCATGTGTCACACAGACTTGTATCACACAGATCGGATTCGATGTTTATAAAGTTCTTGTAGACTTCAACGTACTGTTATATCGCTTGTAGAACTTTTCTGTACACAATGTTCTTGGTGACGAATCTACCACGGTCATTACCGTACATACCAACTCTAATAGATTGAGAGTCCCTCACTCGGGAAAACGCTACATACAGTTGCCCGTGCGTGAATACCGGTGATGGCAGGAGCAATCCAACTCTATCAAACGTTTGTCCCTGCGACTTGTTAATGGTCATAGCAAATGACAAACGTACGGGAAATTGCACTCGTCGCATTATAATGGGCAGGTCATCTTCACCACTCGACGTGAGCGGTACCACAGGTATGACTATATCTTCCTGTGCACCACCAGACAACATCCTCGCTTTGAAGTTGTATCGTCGCAGTTCAGTAACAACTAACCGTGTACCATTGCAAAGACGTCTCTTAGACTCTAGGTTCCTAAGCAACATGACAATAGAACCGACCTTTAGCGTTAAGTTGTACGGTGGCAGTCCGTCTGGTTCCAGAGTGTTGAGAAACTCTGTAGGATAATTGGCCACTTCCTCGGGGTCGTCGACCACCACAGTGTCTATGGATGTGTAGGTTCGGTGGTCTCCGTCAATGCGTTGTAACACCGTACGATTGACATGCCTACATTCGTCGTTCCTGGGACATAAAATTATTTTCCGAGCAAACTCGTTGACGTTAGCCAACGACATTCGCTGCGGAAAAACAAAATCAATCAAATTAGCGACTTCACATACCATTTCCCGGGGTATTTCAACGGTGTCCTGAACACCGTCGACCGCTGACAATTGGCCGCTCCCGAGCTGAAGCAACCATGTTGCGAAGTCAGCGTCGTTATCGGCGCGCATGTTCCGCGTCAAATTAAACTGTTCCAAGTTGCGCCACAAAGAGTTGTATTTGATAGACGACCTGACGATTTAGTAGTTATGCCAAGAAAAAATTTTGAAAAAATAAATGCAAAAAAACAGATTTGAATCTCGAGCACTTGAACCGTTTCTGAATTTTGCGTTTCACATATGGGTTATTGAATAATACTGAAGACAACATGTATGGTCGTACTACTAAAGTAAAAAAAAAAATGTAATTTTCAGAATGTACTCATTAATTACTACATTTTTTCCTACATGCATTTTAAATACAATGAAGTTTAAATTCTAATATGTATAATACATTTTTGCATGCCAACGACATAATAAAAACAATATTTTAAGCATAACTACACCATTTAATTAATTTATTATAATACTATATATATATGTAGTTTTCTTTTTCTTGTTTTGAAAAAATATTGCAAAAATAAAAAAAAAAATATGTGTAAGCCAATGTAAAGGTTAGTACAGGTATGAGGTATGAATTGAAGTAATTCATAAACGACATTGACACACCAACCTCCTACTAAAACTCTTAGCTATAATAGTTAATGTACTTCAATACTCGTGAAAAATGTCTATTCAATCCGTGCATTTTAACTACTTACATTTTTAATATTGTTGAAATGCTGATTAATTGCAACTTTCACAACGTCCGGAATCGAATTAATTTACTTAATATAACAACAATAAAATTAAAATGCATGATAATTTATTAAAGCGAACACGACATTTAAGAAGATAGGTTTAAAACGCTGATATAAAAACAATTATTATGTAGTTGTAAAAACAGTTTTTTTGAATTTTTGAATCTCGAACACTCGAACCGTTTCTCAATTTTGCGTTATATTTTATTACACACGGAAATATCAAAGATGAATAATAATAATAATAATAAATGCCATATGCCATAAATGAACAATTCGCATACGCAGTTTTTTATTAAAGGAATACGTACGGAATATAACTCGGGAAAAGTAATATTCGAAAATATTCACGTCAATCGATAACGAAAATAACGAAAATCGAGGGAGATAAGCGAGCGGCGACGTGAAATAGCTAACACGCGAGAAGTATTACGATTGGTCGTCATTGAAGAAACGCGGAGTGGCGTCAGCGCCCCGCGCGGATCTTATAGCGTTATTAGCATTATTATTATTATTATTATTATTGTTATTGTTATTATTATGTAACTATTATCAACTTGACTTATAGGTATTCGAGAACGTCCGGATGGAGGGGGTGGAGGACCTGGAAGTGGTCGACGTTCAGGTTGATGAGGTTGGGGACGTGGAAGTGGTCGACGTCCAGGTGGGTGGGATGGAGGACGTGGAAATGGTCGACGTCCAGGTGGATGGGTTGGAGGACGTGGAAGTGGTCGATGTCCTAATGGAGGGTATGGAGGACCTGGAATTGGTCGACGTCCAGGTGGATGGTGTGGAGGATGTGGAAGTGGTCGACGTCCTGGTGGATGGTGTGGAGGACGTGGAAGTGGTTGAAGTCCAGATGGAGGGGGTGGAGGACGTGGAAGTGGTTGAAGTCCAGATGGACGACGTGCGAGCAGAACTGGAGTTCGTGGACATGCTCGACGAGTTGCAGCCAGACGTTGACGAAGAGGTGAGTTAATAAGTCTTCTTACTTATAAAAAACTAAGAAAAAAAATTAACATTATCATTTTAATTGTAGTTTGGACCGATTCCCGCGGGTGTTCCGGTCGAACAACCTAGAGTGCGTGCGCCCGTGATTGACCGGCCGGCCGGGGTGGGACACCCGCTTCCAGAGCGCTACAACGTGGGCACGTTGGACGCTGTCTGCGGGGAATGTGACGCCCGTCACTTTGAAGCCGAGCGTACCACCACGGGTCACTTCTCAACGTGTTGCAATAACGGCCAAGTTACGGCTGCAGGACACCGTGCGTTGTTGCCTGCTCCCTACCTCATAATGAATATGTTGATTGAAGATTCGCAAGATGGCCGTAGATTTCGAGCGGACATTCGTCGGTACAACAACGCTCTGGCATTCGCTGCGTTTAGCAGTGACGCAAACGACAGGCGATTGCCAGGGCGAGGGCCGCGGACGATGTGTGTCCACGGCCAGACGTATCAGAGGACCAATAATGACGTGGCCGTTGACCGGATCGATGCGAAATACTGTCAGTTGTATTTCATCGAGTCCGGAGAGGCCAACAGACGCCGAATCGATATGGCCCGGCAGAGGAACTGTCAGCATGAACTGTCCGAGGTTGTGATGGGACTCTTGGACGGTTTGCTGCGGGACATAAATCCGTATGCATTGGCTTTTATGTAAGGAAACTTAAACATAAACTATTTACTAACACTAACACTAGGAATATGAATTTGCCCCTTAGAGTAAATACTTTTTAAAGATACCTTTTTTAGAATATGAAAAAAATATGATAAAATATTTTGCACGCTGTATCAAATAAACTAATGGTTAACCATGTTAATTACACTGCAGTATACATCAAATCCGATATTACATTGACATTAGACTATATTTCCAAACAAACAGTTAATACTATACAATTAAATTTATAACACCTCCTTTAACCTAATGCTTCATTTTCTATGAAAACTTAATTAATACTCTAATAATGTAGTAAACAATTGTTATTGTTAATAAATTTAAATAAATCCTTAAATTCTACTACAAACATAGGTAAACTTATTAAGGTTAGGTAAGGCACAAGATTATTTGAAATAATACATTCGTTGTTAAGACTACACTAACTATGAATTACTCAACCTACTACAGTCATCACTGAATGATATAACATTAAATATTACACAGGGCTCGGACGTTTATGTCTTAACATATTTCAGAATTATACCAAAATGTTCTATTTTACCTTTGTATATAATAATATTATTGTAATTGTATTGCACTCTTCCAATATAGAATGATGATTTAAGATATTGTGCTACTATAAATATATTGATATAGACTTGCATTAAGACTCATTAAAATTAGACTTGCAATTTATTACATTGTTGTTATTGAGACATCCAATCATTAAAATAATAATAATAAAATAAAATATAAAAACATCCAAATTTTATATCATTCAGTAATTTAACTCTATACCGGTAGCAGAGTAAGAGTGTAATCAACACGTCATATAATAGACATGTATGAAAGTGCTAATAAAACATTATTGACATTAAGGTTGATTAATTCATATTCCCATTTTCTATGTACCCATATACTTTAAATACACACAAAAATAAGCTTATTGCACTGTCCTCACTCACACACACATTTATAATGTATAATAATATTATATATTATGTTAATTATACTCTTATTATATTACATTTCAACAAATTCCTTTACTTAAAATATACTATTTCCTATTGATTAATACAATCAATTTAGTTCTAAGTAATATATAATTCATATGGTCAATACTATCACAGCTCCACTTATCTCGGCCCAACTTCGCAATTACAATTCACAGTTATTTGTACACTGGTATGTGTTTAATATATGAATATATTAACATGTCTATATTTTTTCCAGGAATATGCGTGCGGTGTGGCTGGCAGAAAGAGACCTAGCCGACGCAGATGCCGCTGGTGTGCGACCTAGGCCAGTCACTATGCATTTCGTCGAAGACAGGGCCCGGGATCGTGGGAGAAACAACCTGCCTACCGCCAATGAAGTCGCGGCAGTGTTCGTAGGTGAGGACGGTCGTCCTCCCAGAAACATCAATCTGGTCATCTACGACACGAACCAAATCAACCCGCAACACAGGATGCAAAATATACCAGCGGGTTAGTTGATAAATATTTCATAGAACTTTTCTATAAACACAATATTATTAACACTGAGAATTGAATTACTTCCTTTTTGCCTATTGTACGCTTTATGGGTAGCGCACACACACACACACATAATATTATAATAGATGTCACAATTTACACTGAATATTATAACCGTTAGTAATAAAGAGTAAAAATTACACACCCCATCATATAAATTTAAAACTATACAATGCACTTTTCGGAATTTCATTAGGTACCTCATAAAGTCATAACTAATATGTAGACCGACCTTAACCCTCTCACTTATGCAGTAATACTTTTTAAATTAACAGTTTAAATTCATTATATTTATGTGATAAAAGAAAAGCCATTATACTATAATATATACATTTCATACAGCATGGATCAACAAATTACCTAGGTTAGGTAAATTAACAAATGTCTCATCAATTTTCCTCCTAAATAAATTATACTCATTTTGTACTGATAGTATTTAGGTAGTTTTTTATGTTATGAAATGTAACCATGGCTTTAATTGTACAGTACCTACACACACACACACACCTCTCTAATGACAATAAGTAGTGTTATGTTTTGTATGTTGTGTACTAGATAATATTTTATCATTAGTCAATCCTATAGTTACATTACTTCAATGCTTAATTCACTGTGTTCTTTTCTTATTTCATAATTTGTTTATACTTAGTAATTGACAAATATACACTATTCATATATTTATTAACACTTGAAATACAAATTATCTGATCTTAGAGTTTATTTTATAGATTACCTTTATTTTGCGGTTCTACAAATTATGTTACTATTTATAATAATACTTTATAATACTTTAGATTCAATGTGTTGTTTTATTTTTAATAATTCGTTTTTAACTTTATATGTAGGTTTTACTATGTACTATGTATTGTAGATTATATTATGTACTACCACAGAGAGTATAATATTGATAAAGTGTCATTATAGGTTTTACATTTAAAATTTTTACTATTCCATTGTTATACTTCTACAAGTGTGTCCACAGTGTTATTTTACTCACTTACTTTTTCCTACCACCTAGCACATGAATATTTATTATATTAATTTTTTAAGGTTTTTAGAGCAGTGTATACATTCACCTGTAACTTTTATGTTTTTTTTTTACTTCTGTATAATATCATTTGTGTTGTTTGGGTATTAT
>JANEHU010004805.1:0-72465 GCA_027563435.1 Nasonovia ribisnigri
TGTTTCCGTTAATAAACACTAGCACTACACGAAGTAGTACAACTATAGATAACGTTTTTTCGAACTTCAATGTTCAATGTGGTACTAATCATACCTTTTTCAGTCAACATTTACAAATCTGGTTCAAATTTAATTCTTAATTAACATTTTTGTACCAGATTTCTAAATAGTGACTAAAAAACTGTAAATAAATAACTTTGATAAAAAAGCTTGCCCTTGTTATATTATAAAATAAATGATAGATGTTAATATAAAATGAAGGATTACTGGAACGATAAAGATACCTTTGTCATTAATTTATGATCCTCCAGCTTTCCATATTTTTATGTTATAAATTTCATTTTGCAATAAAAATAAAAAAAACTTTTACTTATATACCTACAGGTTTGTACGGAACCCTCTGTGCGCGAGTCCAACTCGCACTTGCCCGGTTTTTCGTTATTATAATATTACTATCGCAATATCGAACACAGCAGCAGTGACCGATATTCACACTACCGCCAATGCAGTACAATACGTGGTAACCAGTGCTCTTGTCTTATAATCACCGCAAGTCGGTCATCGTTAAATGTCGGCGCGGCTGCTGTCGTGTACACCGCCGGACAATCGGTCTGTACAACACTGAGCCGGCTGTGGTGGAGGTTTTGGAGGTTGTGGCGCTGATGGCAGTCATAATAACATTAACGCTTCGGGCACGGAGGTAAATACTAAATTATGAAACAGTATAGCGTGCGGTATATATAACGTGGTAAACAGTAGGTACCTACGGGTGTGTGTGTGTGTGTGTGTGTAGAGTTGTATACTAATGAAAACAATTTGTTAATTAACAGCTCTGAAAACGTGATGTGCAGCTTCGAAGTGCTGCCAGAAATACGCTGCGCAAACCCTCTCGCGTAAAAGCGTATAAAATAATAATTATTATTATTACTCGCAGAAAAGGGCGTAATGCGATTGAAACTGCAAACTCCCTTTTAATACCTCTATATAATATTATATAAGTGTATAATATTATGTGTTTTCATCTTATAGACGTGTAGATGTATTATATTATTATTGTATACGCATCGTTTTAAAACACTTCTGTCGACGGTACATAATATGTAGGTACCTACTACAAAATGTGGCTGTAGAGTATTTCATTTTAATGCGTATCTGTTCGAACGGTTGCTTATGTACATATTTTAATCATTTTTGCTTTCATTTCTGCAAATTGTTCAAAGTTGAAAAAAAAAACGTTTCGAAATAATATAATAAATATAGACATTTATTGAACATCTCAGTATTGATTTACGTGTTATACTTATACAGGTTTTTCTGACAGTAGTCGCCGGTGATGAACAAGTACGACAGCGATAGAAAAATGGTAAATACTGTGTACAATAATCACAAAATATGTGACGTTTTCGTGACAATAACTATGCAGTGGGTTATGTTTATTCATTGCCATCTATACAATGATGAGTTTAAACTTTAAGAACAATTACCTATTATAAGCGTATTGTCCATTATCATAATATATACCTATATACCTAGATAATATTTTTAGAATATTAATGATATTTAATTAAATAGTTACAAAAAAATAGCAATAATAAGATATATTATTGGGGGACGAGGTGGCCGAGCGGTCTAAGGCGTCGGTTGCGGCGCTGCCGTCGCCGCTTCGATTCTCGGTCACTGGGCGGCATTTTTCTTCGGGCAAGTCACGGTGTCCGGAGAACAAGTGCCGCTATCCCCCACTCCGGGGCATGGCAGAAACCTACGGGTGCCCCACTAGAAATTCTGCCACAACACACACACGTGTACCAAAACCAAAAACCAACCAAAACCAAAACCAAACCAACTGTTCCACCCCCACTGTTCCACCCAAAAAACAGGCTAATGACCTTAGTTGTCGAAGCCTTCAATCCCCCCCAATAAAAAAAAAAAAATAAACATTTTCAATCTCGAAATGAACTAACTATTCTTTTTTTCGAGGGATGGGAGCGGCTCTTCGCTAATTATCAATTAGTAAAATATATACCAAATGATCCACTATCATTCTCTGTCACAAACAATTATTTTTTTTGCTTTTAAATTATTCATAAGCTTAACTTTCGATGTCGGGTCAACGTCAAATTGTAACACTCGTAAAATTAAAACTCGACTCATTCGAAGTTCTACCAGACGTCATCTGATTAGTTTTTAATGAACCAACTACAAAAGTACGAGAACGAACTAGACATTTGAAACTTAGGTCAAGATGGTTGGATGGTTAAATACATTTGAAACAGTCTCAATACTGGTAGACCTATATATATATACCTATATATCACTGCAGTGTTATAGAATTTCGCTAGGTCTGCGTATTTTTTCCAAGACAAAATATGTAAATTTTACCTTTTGCGTCTCACGACAATAATATTATTCATCTTATGATAAATCTTCAGTACCAAAAGTACTTAAAACGATAATGATACGTCGTCAATTTTGTTTTGTTTCACTCACATAATCATTCGAGTGTTCTCTTCTGTTTCTCTGTTCTCTGCGCAGAAGTTCGATTGGTATGATATATCCAAAACGTGTAATTCGTATCGATGCAGATGAGCGGCAGCGGTCGCTATTAACCTTTTTGATAGGATTCGATTACCCTAACGATCGGTCATTACGATGAGTGTATATTTTTCGTTTAAGTTTTTTTTTTCGTCCTCTACCGTTTTAATATGGTGCGATTAATATTACTGTCCGAAAAATCCGTAACTACAAAGTCATACATAATATAATATATAGTACCTATTTATGCGTATTATACCGTATATAATACGGCCCTGCTCATTGCCACCGTTCAAAACCTGCAGCGATTAAGGCCGTGGCAGTATAATGTTATCATTATGTCACATATTATATTTTATACGCCGCCGACGTTCAGAGCGACGGCCGAGTGTGTGATGATTATTATTATTACGACAACAATACGACGAGAAGAAAATACGGTTACCCCTTTATCGGGAGGGAGAGAGGCGAAAAGTCACGATATGTTGAGAAATCGAGTGGTTTTCATTATTATTATTATTACGATTCTTTTACCGGAAGAATGTGTTAATTCGTGCGGATATCGTCCGTGAAAATAATATATTATGATATTCACCGTGTCCGGCAATCCCGGTGTGACTCTGAGACATTTTGCCATTCACGACACGCGGCGCGACCACGTCTAACCGCTTCCTTCCCGCGGCGACTGAAATTCCCCGCGACGATACCGTATAAGACCCTTATCGTGTCTGGCAATATAATAATATAATAACTGCTGCGGTTTGCCTTTTTTTTTTTTTCTTTGGATCCTTTTATCACCGTCATTATCATTTCACGCACGCGTCGAGCGTCGGACTCCCAGCCGTTGCGTTCGAACCCTTCAATTCAATTATAACGTTTTGTTAAAATTATTACAGTCGGCACGGACACTCCGGCGAACGTCTTACTGGTATATTTTAAACACGTTTCGCCACTAAACACAATGCAACATAATAATAATATAGTGTATTACTGCGTACCATCCCGGCGCGGCGTATGATTGTCGTTTTCAAATCTAAAGGGCGCGTTTGGGTTGTCCACATAAATATGCGGGTCCGTTTTGGCGAGAAAGAAAATCCGTTTAATGTATGCAGCTTGCATTTTCATCGTCGATTTTCATATCGTCACTGGATTTTCTATAGATTCTCGTCTAACGTGTAGACAGTTTTAATGACAGCGAAGAGTAAACAAGTGACAACTAGAAACTGTAATAGATATAACCTGCAGATAAAAATATATACCTCTACCCGGGTTCGTTTGAAAAGTGGCCGAGTTTTGTGTCCGAATTGTTTTCTTACGTCGTCGGTTTGTGTATAACGTCTTTTTCCATAGTGTACAACTACAACTGAAGGTTCATCTAAAATACTAGATACCTTTTACGTTCATATAGTTTACTCGAAATCACTCGATTCACGCTTCACTCGTCTTTCGGATTGTCCAAACAATTCAAGACTATTCTATAGTTTCGTTTTATCGTCCACTGGGCAAGGATGACGTTTCTGAACTACCCTTTATAAACTAATTTAAGACAGCAACATTAATCAGACGTTGGTCTCAATATATATTTTAAACCAGACGTCGCCAAAGTCAATTGGTTTTCTATTGTATATTATTTCTTTTTTATTATATTATAAAGCATTTTATCAAACAATTCAACAAAAACTTATTTTGTTTAGTCGTAAATCGTAATATTATTGTAATAAAAAAAAAGTGTTGTAAAGATAATAAATTGGTAAGCTCGATAATTTAAATGTGTATTTTAAATTAAGATAAATATTTTTCCATTTATTTCACAAAGAATGCCAATTTATTAAAGATTATTATAATATGGGAAACAGCATAATAGCACATACGTAAAGAAGAAATGTTTATTTGTTTATTTAGAAAACTATAAATCGATAATACTACAGAGTTTATAATGTTACATAATCACATAATTAATCATATAAGTTGTAAGTATACCATTATAATAGCATTTATTTATTTACCTCGTCAGTATTGCAAAACTCAATATGTTGTATATGTCGGGCTGATGGAGAATATAATTTCTGTGGCCGTTGGGCAAATTAATTTTGAACCCAAACTTCGGGTGAATAATATCTATTTAAAATTGACTAACTCATTGTCCCCTAAGAACTTAGGTTCTTTGAAAAATCAAAACACATCACTTGCACTACATCCTAACAGTAAATCAAAATATCGTACATACTCATAAGTTTAGTGCTTGGTGTATAAGGTGTTTTTGACAAGTATTTAGTTATTGAACATATCACCTAAGTTAATGAAATGGGTTCTTTGAGTCAACAAATTTAACTATTACGTATATTTCACTTAAAATTGACTAATGAATATAAACTATAGACACAGTTAAAATTTAATGTATTATTAATTATTCAACTAAAATTTGATTGATTAACATTTTTTACGTTAATACTTAATAGAAATTGAGATATTATTAATGCTTTATAATTTTAGAACTTTTTAATTAGACAAACATTGTCATTTTTTAAAAGTGTTTTACACAAATAAAATAAAATTAGAATTATAAAATAATTTAATACAAACTGCTTAGACCAAACAGATTATATTTATATATTATACCTATATTACTTAATAGGTTTATTAAAGAAAAATCAATCAATACTCACGGAATTTATAAAAACTGGAAAAACGATAATTTATTAAAATTTCAAAGAAAAATATTTATATATTACGTCAGCATACCAGTTCAAACGCAGTCCGTAAAAATATTTTGAAACGAATTCCGAAAGTTGTGTATTACGATGTATGGAATATTATTAGATGTCGAAAAATAACGGAAATGTGTTTTCGTCAATCTTTTGAATATTACGATAGTGTTCGCGTTGTTCGTTTGTAAGTTATAAACATATTTAAAAACATATATATTTGGATACTATTTCTGAATATATGAATATCTAATCACAGATAAACAAAACGTCCTATTTTTTATTATAGGTAGAGATAGTTAGTTTTTAACTGGTGAATATTTTATTTTCAATATTGTATACCTATTGGCTATATTTTAAAGATATATTATAAAAATGCAAACTTTTTGGTTTAAAAATAAATATGGTAATGCCATAATGGCTTGATCATAATAATTTCAGTTCCCTGGTTATCATAATTGATGTATAAAACGCGCTAGATGTTTATTTTTTACACAAAAAACTTTATTATGTTATTTTTCTGTAAAAACACATTTGTTAAAACTTTGATTGATTACGTTCGAAAAAATTGGACATTTTTCTTCGTTCATTCACTATAACCCTTAATTATATTTTGACGTAAAAAGAGAATAAAAGCTATGGTTCCAATATGTCTCTGCCAATCAATACTCGGCTACAATATTCTAAAAGTTTTTTCCTTAATTTTTTTCACTGTTGTCAAGTCTGAGGTATTCATGAGTCATGACATAATATTTAAACCTCGCAAACAACAGAAAAACAAACGAATTCATAAATTAATTGGGTTAAAATATTTTAAAAATTATATGATGTTTAGAAAGTAAATATTCATCAGTTTTTTTTATATCGTTAATTAAACCAAACATTAAAATAATTAAAATGCACTTATGTATAGGTACCTTAAAGTTATAAACTAATTAAATATTTAAAAATGATAATCGAAACAATGTAGTAGAATGCATACCATTATACTTTTAATATTAAAGAATATAGATATTAAGTATTGGCAAATATTACAAGAAAGTATAATGTTGGATTTTTCCGAACTAAAATAATTTTATTACAATACCACCGGCCGATACGTTACGTTAAAACATAAACGTTTTAAGGGTTGATTCGTACTTAATTCTAATTTATCCTTAAATAATACAATATATGTATTTTAATCAAATTATGATTTTCGTACTTTTTTCGTACACTTAATAATTATATTTTTAGATACCAAAATATTTTGAAGTAGTTATAAAGTGTCCAATGAAGATGAAAACATTTTTTTTTTTTTAATATGATAAGCTCGTCCCCCACCCCTTTCCTTTCTTACAAGCCGTGAGCGGGTGATTTTTTTTTAAGTGTTTATGAATAATCTATATCAACTGTCGTAAGTCGAATATTTTTTTTAAATATTATGTACAATCGTACATATTTCCATGAAATTGTATAGACACATCATTTATTACACATACTGCAAACGTTATACTCGGCAGGACAAAAAGTAGGTAAATTCCGTATCAATATGCATCGACAGGAGCTTAGCTCTGCAGGTCCGTATATCATACGGGGTTACAATTATTATTGTTATAACGATGTATAAATTTGGGTACATTACGTACACTTAATTATATATAAATTATTGCACATTGGTAGTGAATTCGATTAAGTATTCAATAACGGTCAGAGCGCGCAGGCTGTGATTTACCGACGATGGCAGTGTATACAATGGGCGGGTATTGCTCATCGCCAAACACAATTTTTGGATACGCCCACAACCTCGTCGCTAGAATACGATTGTTGATATAGTATTATTATTATTATTATTATTATTATTAATCAATGCGATAACCAGCTATCCAGCTATTAATTAATCCCGTATAAAATAATATCCACAGACGTACCTATATAGGTAAATCTGTATCTGGTATCATATATGAATATTACGTATTATGTACGCAACACATATTATCGCGGTTATGTTATGTGCTCGTCGACCCGAAAGCAAAGAAGATATGTTTGCCAGATGCAAATCAATGGCTGTCGACGATAACGACATCGTTATATTATTATAGTTAATTAACTCGCCCTCGACGCGCCTATATTATTTAATAATATTTAGTTATATAGGTAGGTATTTCGTACATGACCTAATAACACGTCAAACGGTCTGAATGACGATACCATAATAATATCATAGTTCTATATATTTTTGTAACGCAATAGCTGATATTATTATTATTATTATTATTATCAGGACAGGCTTGGTGAATAAAGGCGGGCTAGGTGTAAAATGTTTTTACAGTTGCTTGTTTTTGCAGTGCTTTGGGGGAGGCTTTAGTAACAGCGTGCAAGTTTTTAAGCGCTCCTCGGTGAATCTGCAGGAAGACTACGAGATGAATACGTGAAAATAATTCGTTCTAGCCATCCCATAAACAACACATCTCATGTATTATTGTATAACGGATATCGCACCTATAATAGTTGTTATATTAATAACTATAAGACGTATAATTGATATTGTTAGTAATTGACTACTGCAAAATGTTATGTAACAATATCGAACGTCTGATGATTTATTTTTTCCGACTGACCAGACGCGCAAGACCTTGCACTGCGGCTTCAAAGTTCAAACCAGCCCTAATGATTATTCAATGAAATGGAAGTATAGACGTTTAGAACAACTATGGATAGCCGACTATATAATAATTTGTTATTGAAACCGACGATGTTTGGACTCTTATCCTGATTCAATTACTCGAAGACACTTTCGTCTTTATCAATTAGAATAATAATTATATTATCGTACGAAAACGTAAACCTTGCCGTCCAGGCAAATGGCTGTAACAACCTCGAAACACGGCTGTTTTATATTAGTCGAGTATCTAGGTCGACTGGACGACGAGGGACGACCGTTAGATAATAGATACAGAAATTTAAAGTTATAATATTATGTCTGATAATATTATGTTACATGAATGACGCATGCACGTCGTGACATGTACGTTGTAACGAACGATATTTTTCTATACCGAGTCTGTACTTGTTCAAAGCTCGAGATTCGAGCTTTTTTTCCGTTTGGCTTATCTGTGCGTGTCGTTTTTTTTTGTTTTTCGTACACTGTTATACTGTCCGGTTTCGTGTCCGATCGTATCGTGTATGTTAAAAAAATAAATAAATGAATCTATCCCCGGGGTATAGTAAAGTAAAATAACAATAATAACAACAATAATTATTATTATAACAATAACAACAAGAATGTACGTAAAACGTACGTGTGTACGAATGCGAAAAACTACGAAAAAATATTTTTAAAAAAATGAACATCTGGTATTACCGCGTTGTCGAACGGCCAAATAAAAGGTCGACCGCTATGGGTACAGTGTTTAATTTCCCGATGGGTAATTGAATAATTCACGATGTACAATAAATTTCCGGTTTCGTGACTTCTCCGTGTTTATTGTTAACGCCACTAAAAACGTCCGTTAAACCTGAGTCCAAGGTGTGTGTTTAGTGACTGTTGTACCTATATAGGTACTTTATTTAACAGTATTAAAACTGCCCGTTTTAATTTCTACGCTCCTGGAACAGTTTCATACCGTTTTAAAACTTCCTTGCCGGTAAAACCATTAATATGGATTCTACTGTTTCATTAATAATGCAACGTTAAATAAAAAAAAATTAATTACTACAAATTGTTTGAAACATAAAAGTAAATAAAATTACTTAATTAAAAAAAAGTTAATTAAACTATTATACTAAATATAATTTATTAATTTGATTAATCGCCAAACATTATGAACACAATAAGGTATGTCCAATGACTATACATTTTTTTTTTTACTTGTTAAATACATATACAATATATACGTTTATGTATTATGTTTGTATACTCGTGAGTCGTGGCTTAGAAATTTAATACTAGGTATCAAATGGAATCTGTCGTTTTTATTTTTTCAAAACATTGCGTATTTTGACAACCTTTTTTTTGTTCGTGTTCCATAAGTGACCAATGAGTTTAAATATTTTAACAGATTAATCGCAATAAATTATGTTTTCACAGTTTTGATACTTTCTAAACCAGGGTTTTATTATTTCTTTTTTCATGATAAATTGTGAATTTGTTAAGCGTAGGTACGAATAATGATCTTTTCGTTATGAAGTGACATAAGCTATCACGAATCTGACAGTATAATAATAATATTATATTATTATAATACTTCTAAAAACTGTTAACCATTGTCATTACTATAAGAAGAATACATTACGTTTTTGAACTACAACAAAGTGTAGATAGTAACTTTTTAGACATATTTTCAGAGTTCGGCTTATAGATGGAGTTGATTGTTGATGCTGGCATTTTTGAATCCGGACTGAGTGTCTGCCAGATGCCATGTTTAGTTCATAATATTTCGTCTTTCGTCTTAGTTCCTGAAATCTGTTAATGGTGCAAGATTTATTAGATTAAAAAAAAACATGTATAAATTCAACATCATGATAATTCTTTTAGATTATGGACATTATATAACAAATCTTAAATTTTCATATAATATTTCGTTTCACGTATATAACAGCTGGCGAGTTAAAAAAAAAAAATGACTGTATACACCAAATCTTTGCTGTTACGAAAGATGAATAATGTAAGATTTAAATTGGTACGATTTTTTTTTTTTTTATTGCAATCTACATCAATTAAAACCGATTTCCAAAGAATTTTACTCGAGATAAACAATCTATTCGTCTACTAATGATCACTTTTGTTCAATGCGGAACGTGGACGATATTATGGTTAGGTTCGGTAGATATTACATTATTAATATCGGTCAAATATGTGAAAGGAATAATATTCTTAAACCGTTGTTGAACAAGGTACCTATACTAAAATTATGTAGCTATATATACATGAATATGGATTCGTTGGTGAAACGTATTCTACAATATTTACAGTATAGTTAAAGGTCGTATCTATAATACCCATATGTTTACTATATCGTAAGGGTGTACCGCAGATATAAATTCCGTGAGCGTATTCTTTTATAGCAAAAATAGTGGGTCAATATCTTTTGAATTGGCATAAACTACGTGTGTAACGACTTCCAAGAAGTAAGAAAAATGTAATATTATAAACTGACCCATAACTGCCTTGTGAATTAATTATATAATATGACGTCTGCATGATGGATTTTTTTCAAAACATTTTAAAAGCTTCTTATATACCTTATATACCTCTTATATACCTGCTCAAATATTATATAAAACTTTTATTTGATTTACTATTGCAGATCAATCGAAATATTGTGTATGCATGATAAATAGTAACTGTATGTTAATATTTTCCTTACAATATCTTATAAGCTATATTATATTGTATAAATAATTAAATAAATAAATAAGACAATGGGTAAGTATCTTTCTTTATTTATTCAACACTTATTAGTTTTAATATTTTAAGATAAACGTGTATTTTGGCTACGCTGCTGTGGTTTACCTATCTACAATTTATAAGGCTTATAATTATTTATTTTTTATTTTTGTCACATCTGTACCATTCACTATGGTAACATAATTTGTAACTATGATGAACGCTTAAATTATATAACCGCTAGGCAAAATATTTTTTACAATATTCTTGACAGTCCAAAAGTACGGTCGTGACCACATGTCGCTTTCCTTACGAGGGATAGGTTAGTTCTGTTTTTTTAACCTACCGACTGTAGGTATCACGTACCATGCATTTTTGAAAATGTTGTTTTGTAATTAATTATTTATAACAATATACTTTCAAAAACGATAATACTTTACCAAATTTACGAGATAATGAGCAGAGATGTTTACTGTTAAAAAAATCACCATAGAACGATGACTATTCGTTCTTGGGTACAGTGGCGTAGCATGCATTGACGAACTGTGCCTACGCCAGGGGAGCAAATTATGAAGGGGCACAAATTTGTGCTTCAAACTGTTGGTCAATTTTTTTAATCGCTAAAAAGGGGCATTCCCCTGTGTGCCCCTGCAGGGGCGCTAACGAGTCTTCTGCCCGGGTGATCGATAAATATCGCGGTGAATCCTTTTTTTCACGACCATTCTGACTGTACAATGGTAGGGGGGAGGATGTACTAATTTTGAATCTTAAAAAAAAAAAAATTATTTTTTCTTTTTTTCGCGCTCAAACACGAAAAATCATCGTTACACCGGACGGACGAACGTACCATTAATCCAGCGCATTGTACACCCCGGCGAACACTTTTCGGCCTTTTATTTTATATACATTTTAACGTAGGCACCTACGCAAATGATGTTGCCGCGGCACGATAAATTATCTCCCGCGGCCGGATGCGCTGCGGCGGTCTGTTATTGTGGCGTTGCGGTGGGAGGGCACCGTGTCGAAAGTCTATCAAACGGTCCGGGCGAACAGACAGCGACAGACAACAATGTCGGTGAAACCTCGCGGGCTGACTAATAATTATTAGTATAAACGTGTGTATGCACGCGTATTGTATACCTACGTCATTTGTACGCGGAAGAAATCGTCGTCGTACTCGTAACACGCGCGCTTCTCCTTCCGCGGTCATATTATAGTTGTTGTTGTTGTTGTTTTTGGTTGTACAATATTGTTGTGGTTGGATGGAAATAAAAATGCTAGAAAAATAATCCGAAAAATTCCTTAAAGATTAAAAACGATACACTTCGGGTTTTTTATAATACTTTAAAACAAGTTTTGTATACAAATATGATATTTTTAATTAAATTTTAAAAAAAAGTTTAACAGGACTGCTCAACCTGCTCGCCTGCTTTGACGTGGACTTAAAAAAATATCATCGTTCGTATCGAAATCGATCATTACAATATAGGTTCACAGATTATATTAATTATACTTGTAAATAATATAGGTTAGGTTTCGATATTGAATATCGTTTTTAACGTTGTATCACTTGTATGGATACTTTAAAATATAATTACTATTCTCAGATTAAAAAATAATCGGTAACGACCAATCGTGTTTACGTCATGTTGTTTAAAATGCAGTCCTCGGCGGTAAACTTGTGAAGAACGAAATGTGATTGTACTGTGAATTCATCTAGAGTGTTCTAGACATAATTCGGTTCGTTATGTAAGGTTTAGGAAACGTCGACGTATACGACGATACAATTTGGGTCGAAGGCTTGGCGATAAACCCGTCTGGAATGCTCTGTGTCCCAGCTCGCCACGAAGCCATGTAGACCGTGTCCGTATTTAAGTCAGACTCGATGGAATCGTTTTCCCGACAAGTAAGCTCGGGGCTAAAATTCCCCCCCCCTAGACCCTCGTAACGGCGTCATGTGAATATTTACCAGGAGGGTGATTTCGCGCAGTTCACTCCAAACCCCCTCGGACCACGAAATGTTTGGTTTTTAAAAATTACGACCAAACACCACTATTTTCCTGTAGAAACCGCCTACACGAAGAAAATAGTTTTTCCATAACCTCGCGTCTTTTTAGAACGTTACCTATATATTTTCATCAGAGGTATGTGTTTGAAAGTAGTTGATAGTAAAAAAAAAAACCAAAAGATAACCCGCAATCGATTTTTCCTTATTTTTCGCTCATCATTTTCGTTAATAGTTTTTTTTTTAATTTGCTAGTCTTATATTAGGTATGTCACTAAGTCAGTCACAATTATTGTATACAGTTTTATTTGATTTACATCATCGTTCCCTGCCGTTTATTCTAAGAATTGTTCTCGGCAAATTGAGAAATATGTCTCTACGCATTCATTTGATTCGTCTGAATTTTATTTCAATATACGGACACTAATAAACTGAACAGTTGTAGTGTTTCCCATAGTGATGTGTCATGTTATAGACGTTCTCGAGCAAAAATACGCGTTTATAACCAGAATTCAAGACAGGGCGGAATTTGACAGCGCCTTGAAATTTATTTCACTCTGGCTTACCTATACTTTTCATATACATATTTTAATTTATTTTCCATATTAAATATGTAATATTGGCCAGTTTTAACTTCAAGAATATTTTTATTTTTATTATTGGATAAGTTGTTGGATTTCATATTTATTTGTTGTGAGACATTTTATTTTTTATGGCCTCCTTAAAATAAAAAACATAACGCCGAGGCGCCACTGGTCGTTCCTATTATTTCCGGCACATTTTATAAAATCTAAATCGCTTGGGTCACGAGTTATCGTGGGTGGGTATTTACTGTATACTGTTGAACACTACTTCATTCCATGCAGTATATTGTCTCTATATTTTTTTTTGTTTTTCGGAACGAGCGCAGTTTCCTTTATGGCCGACCCATTGTTTTGCAAGCAGTGTCTTATGCCTTTAGGTTAGGGTTTGAATGCACCGACAAATTGTTAAGTGGACAGCGTTCTGAAGTATAAAATAAATGCCCCCAGCAAATGGCAAATTTTGACTCGGCAGTTGTAATGTATCATGTGCTGCGATTATAAGCTCGGTCGGGAAATACCGTATTTGGGTCTATGGACGACTCGAAGCCATTTTTCACGGACTCGATGATTTTTGAACCGTTGAGATAAATCAAACACAGATATGAAATGTATTGTTTGGAGTTTCTACTCTCGTAATTCTGTAATCATAAAATTATGTAGTAGGTATATTATACGTTGCGTATCGCAATCGGTATCTTTATTATATTGTTATTATTTTTACCATCGAAATACAAAACATTCTATCGAATACCTACATTTTATCAAACGAATCTTCCCAGCAGGGAAAAATTTCAAATATGCCAATCAGTCAGCCCTTGCACACATAACTTTTGACCTGGTGAACTGATCATGTCAAATTATTATCGTTCGATTCAGATGTGGTGATCTAGTATCAAATTGTGAGCTTGGCGACCTGCCGTTGTTTTTTATATGTCAAGTTGTCAGTATGGCCATCTATTATAATAAATAGCTGTTAATAGTATTTATCATAGATACTTAAAACTATACAACTAATAGCGTAATATAATAATAATAACAATAATAATGTAATTATCGCATACAATACAACGTATTTATGATATACGTACCTGTAAAATGAAATCACCTCTGTGGTGTAGCGAAATAACCTAATAATAAACAATACCGGCAGGAATACTCAATAATATATACAAGATTATATTTATGTTGGTAAAAATTCTTTTAAAATTCAATTTGAAAATTTTATAAGACAGTTTAAAGTTTATATAAAATGAGAAAAACTTATAATTTATTACATAAAACATTTTTATCAAGCTGTCTGTGCCGTATCCTGATAAATTCAATATTTTAACGGATGTGTGTTCCTGTTAATATAAAATAAATATATACGGCACGTATTAGAGTTTGAATGTATGTAAATAATAAAAACCCAAGTGTATAATAATAAAAGCAGCGGCAATATTTCTAGGGAACTTGGTATTTCTTTAAAAAAATGTCTATTTTTAATGAATTCTTCCAAGAGGATATGACCAGCGGAATGTTCCAGAATGATATCCCTCACAAAACTAGTCACACAATAGATTTTTTTTCGTTGGTTTGCATTTTGAGTGACGTGCGGTTGACTTAGCAAAATAATTTACTGCATTATAATCCAAATTTGTATCTCCGCACTGTCCGTACTTGCGGTCATATACTCACAACGATGATGATTCATGTCATAGCTGAAAATCTAAGGGTTCAAATCTACGAATTTTTCAAGACGTGTATAACAATGAACACTGTGACTTTTTTCATTAAATTCGTGTACTCAAACATTCAGGTTCTATAAATTGTTACATTTCAATCACAATAACCTAAATATATATATAATATTAATAAAGGTTATAAGGTTTGTTATATGAAATAGTAATTTTGTACATTAATTGGCATACAAAACAGGGAAACATATCAATGCATACACAGCCTTAACAATTTTTGGTACCAATTTAAATAATACATTGCACAGTTCATATATATTAATATTTTTCAAATAAATATCGTTAAGCAAGGACAAATAACAGATAAAACGCAAAACATTTATATTCTTTTAAGGAAAAATAATAATCTAAAAGGAAGTGTTATAGATTCTTAAAAAAAATTTTTTGTATTGTATTTTTTTTGTAAATGTGTTTGCACTAAGACATTTTTACGTGGTTGCTTTCAACAAAATAATTTGAATTTCTTTGAATGCATTTTCTTTACATTTTTTATAAATTATACAAAATATATATCGTACATTATATTTTAATAGAATTTTTCTAGACTATTAAAATTTAATGACTACATAAATTACATTTTCTTGCATATGATTAAAACGTTTTATCCAATTAATTTGTTCAATTATTAACATAAAATATGGCCTTGCAAGTGACATTGCATAAATTTTTCGAATATATTGTTAAATTTATTTATGAAATAATATGTATAGGTACTATGCATTTTTAATTCTTTATTAAAAATAAAAGTTATTAAATGTGAAACTCTTAAAAACTATATTTTCACTGTACAAAAAATACTCATAACATTAAACATAATAAATTAATTCCAATACAATAGTTAAGTTTTATTGAATTTAACTTTGTATAAATAGGTATTTTAGATTAACACAAACCCAAAGGCATTAGTGAAATCATTTTTATTTTCACTTTATAAAGAAAATATTAACGTTGACATAATGTATATATCTACGTTGTATATGATATTTTTTTTATACGCCATTTTGCTTGATTTTGTTTGCATGTAATTTTATCGACTTAATTAAATGAAAATAAAGCCAAATAGGTACCTACTTATTTTGTTATTTTTAAAAAGACAGTTTATAATATTATTTTAATACAAAAGATTGTCTTAAGACATTGTTTCACGGCAAAGTTCAAACTTAAGTTTCAGTTAACATTTTAATACTTTAACAGATTAAGATATTTTTGAAATTAAATATAAATGTTTACATTACCTAGGTACTATTGTTTTTTTTATTTTATTAGTTATTTACCAAGTATTATGCTACATATTGTTTAATACTTTTACAAACAAATAATAATAATAACGATACTAAATCTTAAAATTATGGTTTATTGCTTACATATTTAGTATACTTACTTATACTTATACAAAAATACCTAGAACTAAAAAGTTTTTTGAAATTAAAAATCAATATATGCGATTTGGTTCTTCCGATAGCCATAGCTCTGTATTTATAGACATTTCACTGACATTTAATGAACATTTTTAAATCTCAGTTACATTCACGTAAAAAAAATTGATTGCCTCCAACAATATGGCTCTTTTTAATGGAAACCGTCAAACCACATCTGACGATCCTTATTTATATTAAACCACGTGTCTTTTATAACGTTTTACAAGACGAACTTAAATTCTTACATTTCTAATATTTTATTTATTTTAAATAATTATTGTGATCAGTTTATATGAACTTAATAGTTAGTACAACCGGTCAATAAAACTTTTCACACTTTAATTGGTTTTTTTTATAAGGTACAAATTGGTACAAATTATAGTACAATTAATGGTTATAAAAAAAAACAAGAATTTAGTCATTGGGGTGCCAGGGTAACCCACCTCTATATAACTTGTGAATTTATTTAAATATATACATTTAATTAGATATAAAAACAGTTTTCTACGAATAGATTAATATTTTACAGGGTATTAAAAAAAGTGTTAATTTTGTGGTGGTATATATTTTTTTACTAGTTGGTGTTATATTACTATAATATTATGTTTGATGCTAAAAGAGTAATTACCTACCAAAGACAATGTTTGGAATATCAGTAAGCATTATTTTATTAACTAGGAAAAAAATAAAAGTTAAAACTAAATTAACAAATTGGAATATTTTTTTTATTTCATATTTTTTATAACTTTGCATGAAAAATTAAATTTAAGTAACGAGCGAATAAAATATTTTAAAAAGGTAAAATTTGTTTTATTATTAAGAATATCTTATATAATTTTTAAAAGTAATTTGTTCTTCTTCTGCAATAATAACATTATATTTAAAAAAAAAACGAGTACACGATACTGAGGCAAAGTACTTAGGAGCACTCGTTTCGCTTCACTCACCTCACAATATTAAATTTTAAATCGGTTTAGGTTAGGTTACGTTAGGTCTATCTTGTCTGTCTTATCTTATCTGTCCAATGTCCATATTATAATATTATTGATCTATTATTGTATCTAAATATTAACAGATCCGTGTATTTAATTAACGTTTATACATTAATATTTTTACTAAACTAATACTATATTAAATTTATCTACCGATATATGGATATTTATCGATTTTATATTTTATATTTCTTGAATAAGAATAATAGTGTATGATAATATGTATGAACAAAACCAAGCCAATGAATATTGGAATCATAAAATCTTCACCAAATATATACATACCTAATTTAAAAATAAGTTTAATTAATTTAATATTACAAATGAACGGTTTTTACTTATTGTCAAGGTTACATGGGTACTTTTTGGAAATAAACGATTAATAAATACTAAAATAACTAATTAGTACATAATAATATAATTGGTTTTTTTATATATTATACAGAGAGATTATTCACAGTTGTAGTCATAAAAATATTATGCATTTTTATATTAGTTATTTTATACAGAATGTGTTAAGTGACTTTGTGTCGAAAAACTGCAACTTCAAACAACATCATTCCACATATTTTTTTATTTTTATATTTTGTGGAATCAATTGAAATGTCGACCATCAACGCTGTATATCGGTTGTTATTATCAAATTAATGTCAGGACGTAAATGTACATTTTATGTTTTACGGAGGATCATTTTGCATTGTTTAATTAACAATTTATTATGATATATTATATTCACTAACGTAAAACGTTTAGGGGGTACAATGGTACATGTTTCATTGCCTATTGGAGTTTGTAATAGTTCGTAAACTTATAGATATGTAAGGTTGGATTTGTCGAGTAGTCCTTGGTGGAACGCTACAGCACCAGATTTGGTTTCCATAGTGCCACATTAGGGAATAAAGGGCTTTATTTAAATTGAGTTGTTTTAGACGCTTAGATTGGATCATATTATATATTGTGTTTGAGACAATGACCAGATTTAAATAGTATATTCAAGGATTCAAACGGGTCACACACAATGAGTTCTTTTTCATAAACAAATTATTTATTACTAGAATTACAATCATTATTTTCAATATGAACACTATTATGATAATATTCATAAATAATGTATTTAGAAATATAATTTCAACTATAAACTCTTTTCTTTGGAAAGAAAAACTGCAGTGTGCGAACATCTGTTTCGGAGTACGAATCGTGTAGAGATTGTTATAAAACACTCAACTTATATATATATAAAATACGTATGCCAAATCAAAATTTATCGCTCACGATCTCGAAACACTATTCGAGAGTGACAATTAAATGGTTACGGCTGCGCTCTAAAAAAACCTGTACTGCATTACTAAAGCATTAATCTCGCGATGAAAAACTTTGCACTTCATCAACACCCACTGCACCCTCCCTTCCCGCCCAAAGACGGCTATACGAGTTCATTAAGCCACCAAACTTTTAGTAGACTTTTATCAATAGTAAAAATACTTCTGGCCTGAAAGTTTTTTTCTTATTTTTTTTTCTTTTGTTGTTTTTGATTTATCGACCATTGTTCTACGCCCGGTCATTTGCTATATTTCCACCGGAAGTTGTGTATACGACAATATTTTTGGCTCCGTAATCCGGACCTGCAATTGCCGCTCACTAGAAAGAATCAATGAAATCCACGCAGACAATCCACTGCACCGCCATCTGCGCCTACACACAATACGCCAAAGCTCACGAGCGGCTTACCTGTGTGCTTAAACTCAGAGTGGGTATAATAATATTTTCGTTTTCTAACGACCTAGTCCTGCGAAAACGGTGTAGTGTACAGAAGGAATCGAGTGGCCGACCGTCATAGGCGGGAATTGATAAACCATGAGGCGTGCGCTTATCGCGGAGTCCATAATATATAGGGTGATTATATTTTATCCCTCAGACTTCATTTTTGTAGTTATCGCTGCATTAGTAACAACAATAATAGTTAAATTTAATTTGAACGGTACGCTATACCACAAGTAATGTTTAAAACGATAATATGTTTAAACGAGTCTCTGCGTCTTCTGTATAATATATACTCACAGTGGGAACTATAAAATAATACTATTAATTAATATTAAATAACTAGCTGGTATTCACGCCTATTATCCGTGAAATATTTAATTTTTCTATTAAATAATTAACGCCCGCGGGAAGCAAGAGTAAAATACTTTAAATATGAAATATAAATTATTTACCTAATGCTATTATAAGTTTAGGATAGGTAAAATGCTTTAATTTTGAATATTATTGTCTATGAAAATATCAACAATTTTAAATCATTAAAAGCATGTTTACTACAATAGACAATATATGTACAACACAATATTTCCACCAGTGTATAAAATAACTAAGTTACCTCAACATTAGTGTGACACGATTAATCACGAGTGCGTCTATAATATTACTATTGTCAATACTCACACGCAGCACTACACACACCCATACTTTTATACTTCAGAAAAGCTATTTATTCATTTCCCCTTCACGCCAGTATTTTTCCGCCTCACTATCAGCGAGAGAGGGTTGTTTTCCACTATTCTTAATACTTAATATCAGCGCTCCGTTATTTTGATCGATCTATACCCTTGCCCAAGATATGACGTGATAAATTATCACTTCCTCGTCCTACGTTGCCTCTCTCCTCTACTTCGCCTCTCTCCCCAACCTACTACCCCCCCCCCCCCCCCATCACCAAAAGGGTTTACGCGCCATAGCTAAGCCGCGAACGTACATAGTACATTTTTTTTCACTCATTTCACACCTTAATTTGTGTAGAAGACTGAGCGAGAGAAAAAAATCCTTTTAAACATAAATAGGTATACATATAGCGATTTCCTTTTCGGATCAGACAACCAAAACACGATTATAATAATTAAACTCGCCTGTTTTATGTTTGAGGACACTATACCGATCCGATACGATGGTTTGCACTTTACAAGGAAGGAACGTGATAAGGATGATATTTTATTAAATTACAGTATTACCATAATATACTATGATATATAGATAAAAATATCAGCTTATCTTTTTTCTTTTTCTCGTTCTTGTCTAATGAAAATGTTCGTTCCCCGAAGACTAAAAAATAAAAACAACGCGTTTCAAAGGTTGTTTACGGACGAAATGACATACTAGCTGTGATGACTCGAGTAATTCAATATAACATAAAAGGATAACTATTATCCGGTCACATTTGAAAGGCTTTTCACAGTATCTTAACAGGTAGCCGATCCCTCAAACGGAAAACTTCTTGCTCAAAAGTTCTAACCACAAAGGGTTCAAAAGGGTTGATCAATGTGTTTTATACTTTTCTGCTGTAGTACAACTTTTTTTATACATACACAAGTCCACATCGATGAGCAGCATAAAATATTTTACTGATAGAACGAAAGTAAAAAACAACCATAATGGATTACGCTAATTTGTAACCCATACACAACGTCACATTTACATTGAACATCAATACTATATTACAGTGAAACCTTTAAATACCGGAAACTCTCGGTTACTGACATTTTGTCCGCTATTCGGAGGTACCCGCTATTTAGAGGTTAAGAGACGTTCCACTGTATTCGGTGATGAATAATTAAAAAACCTAACTATTCCAAATTTACTATTTTTTTAATCATTATTTCTTAATTTTTTTTTTACAACTTAATGTATCATTGTATAATGCATAATCTAAAAAGCTATTTTGTATAGTTTTTTAAAATTTCTGTAAATAATAATGAAAATGTAATTTAAAATGTAATTGTTCAAGTGTAAACCTAACAATATAATTTTTTAAAAATGTGCGTAAACAAATTAAATTAAAAAGATATATTTAAATTAATAGTTTTTTAATGTAGAATAATAACTTCTGTTATCCGTTTAGATTTATTTGTAGCAAGAATATAGATCGTACTTCAAAAATGTGTAGCAACATTATTGGTACACAACACGAATTATACATTTTAATTATCATTAATATAATTGTTTAAAAATTAAATAAATTAATGTTAAAAATAAATCATAACTATTTCCGATCCGTCACAATTTACATAATATGAACATAAAAAAATCAAAATATCGCATGCATTTGAATTAGTGTATTATTCAATATACATAATCAAACAATAAAAAAATAAAAATTCAATAATAGTTAAAAAAAAAACACATAAGCGCTGACGACATAGGTAGTAAATCCGTGTTTAAATCTTATGGATTTATTTAGTCATAATATTTTGATATAACGCATTATAATACTATAATGTATCATATGCATTCTGTCTAGTAATATTTTGAACAGAAGGCGACTCCGCGTGAAATAAGCTCTCGTTTGGTTAATGTTTGCGCTTTGGTGCGATTTTAGAGAGAAACAAAATGCGTTTATTATGTACACAATATCTAAACAGCTGGCACTTTCTCCCATTGTCAAGAGATTTCAAATGTGTTTTCAGCGTGCATTATTTGTATAAAACTTTGTTTTAACTCATTATTTCCGTTTGAATGTGGACAAAGTAACGTTTTGAGTCATATTTTAAAGTGTTTTTATTTTGCTTTTACAATACGATAAATGTCTAAAGTACCCTAATGCACTCATATGTAGTCGTGTTTTTTTTCACTTTAAGTATTATTAAAAAATTGAAAAGTTTTTATTCAATGTAGTGCCTTCATCGTAGTCATTTATTGCAGAAAAAACGACACGTGATTCGACAAAAGCTACGAATGTTCATAAACTAAAAAATTCTGTCTAGTAATATAATATTACGTTCAGATAAATATCAAATGTAACTATATGTCATACGTATTAGTTGCCAGCAATCAGAAAGGTTCAGGAAAGTCGAAATAAATATAATAATATAATTATAATATTATAGTAAAGTATATTATTATTATGAGTTATGACGTATTGTCAATTTATCGTTTCGATACAATAATTGCGATGTCACGGTCCTGGTTGGTTATTAACATAATAAACCGACGAAAGTTTTGACCAGCTTCTCCGGACGGAATCGCGAACCGAACTCTCACACTCTGCTCATTCTCTTTTACGAAATCATATTTCAGGAATATATAATTAAACTTGGAAGTTCGGTAAACTCTACTTATCGCGTCGACCACGTAACCATTGCAGGATTCTCAAAAATGAAAAGAGGATGTAATAATTATTATTCTCGTCAACACGTGTAATATTGGGTTGTTAACAATTATATTTAATATTGAGACTAATATTATGTATATACCTTTCTAGCTATTACTTTGTATGACTGTTGTCTTTTTACTTATTACAGTGAAACCTCTAAATACCAGATACTCTGGGTTACCAAAATGTTGTCCACTATTAAAAGGGTTTCGTTTGTACTTTATAGAACCGTTGTAGTTTGTTCCCCCGAAAAACGTCTGCTTTTTAAAGGTGCCCGCTATTTAGAGGTTTCCGTTAAGTGAGGTTTCACTGTATTATACTCTGAGAAAATATCTGAAATAATGAATTAAACATTTTATTCAAAACTATTACAACTAAAATTGATATAAAAGCTACTGTAGATAGATATATTATAGATGATAATAATTTAAGATTAAATATTTCATGAAATATAAAACAATGAAATACTTCCATCATTTTAATAGGTACAATTTTTTTTTTATACATACTCGCTAATGGCCCCCAGTAGTCGAAGCGGAAATTTGTACATTTCAAGATCAATAAAAAAAAAAATTTTATAACTTTAAAGACCATTTTTTATGTACTTAAATACACACTTTAAAACAAAATATGCCGTCATTAAATATTGTGATTACTGATGAGAAGAAGACAATCAAAAGCTTATTTTATTTGACAGGAGACAAAAATGAAGCTCAGATCAATTTAAACTAACACAGGTCTATTTAATAATAGTAGTAATAGAGTGTCTAATAAGGTTTTGGTAAAACTGATATATAAATATATTTTATTTGTTTCAATATATATTCAAAATTACAAATTTTTATAGTTTGAAAATAAAAACGGTACCTATACATATCAGCGTAAATGCACACAAACAACCAATTTTAAAAATCAAAAATACCTATAATGTGATCATAAAGAAAAATATATAATGTACAGTCTTAAAACGGTGGTCACTGGTCAGGGGTGAAAAAATGCCTTGGTACATTGGTACCCATGTAAAACGAATTGTGACATAATATATGGAAGGATAATGCCACTATCGTGTTATGCGGTTCTAGGCATCAAATTAGTATGATAAAGTGTACTAATAATACTGTTTTGTTGTGTTAAGTATGGTCAATAGACAATAATAATCATTATTTTCCTGTTAAATAATTATAATTTTTTTTTTTTAAATTTAATATTCTTGACAGTTAAATTAATAGTAACGGTCGTTATTATATAACAGTCATTGGGGGCTTGGTGTGGTTGGCGCCACAGTCACTTATGTGTGCACTAATCAAGCATCGTCTGGCGTCGCAGGCTCCCGGATGGGTGACCACCTGGGTTCTTTGCTAGGAACCCTAGCCCCACATATAAACACGCATTCCAAACGCATATTTATCAACCGTAACCCCCACACAAACCCAATAGCCCATGTTGTCGCGGGTAAAAAAAAAAAACGAAAAAAATACTTTTAGACACAATATTCAGCTAAAACGATTACATTTCTATATATATATATATATATATATATTTATTTTTATATATAATTTATAATACCCGAGTCCCTTGGGTAAACTCGATGTTACTCGCAAAGATTAACGTCAACCACCGTCAAGATGATATTGTACAGCGGCGATTCCCAATATACCTGTGCTCTAGACACTGGACATTACCCTTACCAATTTATTATTTATACGCATGCCTATTAACCATATTATTACGGTGGTATGAAAAAAACTATACGTTTTAAGGGCGCAGCAACGATGATCGATGGCCCGTACACGATGTTCGGGAATTTATTATTATTTTCGTTTGAATTTGTGTTATATCATTATTATAATATTATAAAATATATGGCTTAGGTATTACCTGTCTAAAATATAATTTATAATACTATATGTGGGCGCGACAGACGAGTGTTAAAAACTTTGTGCGAACTGCGCAGGACGCGTTCTATGACGTTTCTGCCGACGAATATCATCGTATTTCCGTGCTGTTTTAACATTCGAACGTGCCATTATGTTGTATTTTTATGGCAATTAGTCTGTTTAAAATCGAGAAAAAAACTCGTTTGTATTTGGTTCGCGAAGGGAAAAAACAATGAAGGGACGGCTTAATGGATTTGCAATGTTTCTGTTGTTTTGTTTCATTCCGTAATTGGTTATGACTTAAAATAACTGTTGTGATTCACTGTACATTTTAATATCAAACGAATAGACTTATTGTTATTTTTCGGCTTATATAATGATATTTTGCACAGAATACGTGTAGTACATAATATTTTAAAATGTTCAGTTCTCGTATATTTTATATTTTATTAGTACATTTAAATTTTGAAATGTTAATTTTTTTTCTACTTCGAGATAAACATTTTCTTACAACTGTTGTAGAAATGTAAATGTACACAAACATAATTTTTTCTGAAAACGCATGTAATTATAATTTTATAGCACAATGTCAACCGAAATTCATGCATGATGAGCTGAGCTCACACATTATATTATTACAGAGTTGATCACATTTTTCAAAATTTGTCATTCTATACACTGAATTAATTTCCTCACGTAAGAATATTTACAGCAAAGAAACTTTTACCGAACCTTAAATTACAAAATTTTTTTATGAAGTTTGAGGTTCCCTCTGGGGCAAAATAAATAAATATTTATTTGCGTGTTAGTCGCAAGAAAGTTGATTATGCTATCACTTATTTAACACGTCACAGACGTCAGATCACAAAAATGCACAACCTCGTTACTCATATACAGAAAACAGTGAAAACGTGATTGCCATGGTATATTATTCGGTACGTATGTAAACATGATGATTTGAATACAACTATATTGATTATTGTAATGTAATCAACATTAAACCTTCTGTCTTTGAAATTTCTAAACTACGAGCAGAACGAACATGCAAGTATTTGGCGAATGACAGCTGATGTTGACCTAATAAAAAATGTGTAATAATTATACTATACACGATATCTACCTATATATAATATAATATTATAATGTTTATTTTCTTTTATTTGGAGTTTTAGTTATCTTGTGAAAGATACAAAAACCGCATTACGACGGCAAGTGATGTGGTATGATAGGGATGACAATTTTTTTCTTTATGTTATGATTATTATTACACCAAAAATGTCAAGTACAATGCTAGTACATTTTTTTTGATTTCAATTTTCAACGAACCATCCGTATTCCATTCCTTCGTATACTCCTTTAGGAAGTCAATACCTGACATTTTCGATAAAAGACACTTGTCCACATTACCGTGTAGGTAACGTATAACCAATAACGATCCACTGAACAAACTGTAAGAACGTTGAATACCAAATAAATCATTTGTCGAAGAAATTTATAACGTTTCATGCTTGCCCACAGGACATCATGAAAGCACCTCAAAAATGACCAAGAAAAAACTCATAACCTCGCAATATACGGATGTCTATAAATCGTTTCAACAAGAGCGATGATACCGTTGTTGTTATTTTTATTATTGTAACAATATTTTTTTTAATCCATTTTATATAAATAAAAACTAAAAAATAATAAACAAATAAAAGCTATAAATTGTATTCCTTTTAAAAATGGTAGGTTATGATGAATAAATCACAGAGCGATAGAATACTCGGCATTTTTTATTCGGAATATTCATATTATGGTTTGTAAAGTAAAATTTTTAATGTTCTCGTGTCAACAGATTTATGACTTGTGAGTAGAATTATAAATTAAAATTATGTTCAATAATTTTGAAATGTTTAAAAAAAGCTTTCAAACAAAATCAATTATAACCTTATATAAAACATGGCTAACAGTCCATCTTTGAATATATATTAAATTTCTTATTTTTATTAATTTAGATAAAAAAAGGTAATCGAAACTTAAAAGAAATATTGAATTAATAATTATCCCAAGATTTTGACAACTCTTGGATGCTTTATCTCAAATACTTTTGTATATTTAAATAATACTGATAATAACAGTAACTTTTTTTTTCTTGTGGCAATTAGAAAACAGTGAATGATATTTAAAAACTTTTAAGATAATAGAGGCATAAATTATTTTCTAAAATAAAATCTATTATATTTATAATTTCTTTTCATAAATTATTTATATAATATGCTTATCTAAATTGTATAAATTAACTTTTGAACATTTATTACAATTTTTTATAATCTTTATATAACATTTTATCATTAGTAATAATCTTTTATTTTGTTTTTATGTAAGTATACGACTGACAGTTATTTGGTTCCATTCCAAAGTTTTTTTGACAAAATATTTTCAAATGGTATACATATTAAATAATTATAATTATAAAATATCATTGCTTTTCATCCTTATGAAAAATAAGATAAAATATAAGTTTTTTTATTTTTTCTCAATACTGTATTTATGATTAATTTTTATAATTGTACTAATTGTACAAGTAACATGACTGAGAAATATTTAAAAATGTAAGAATTGGTTATATCTGTTTTGAAAAGTTTCATTTTTATTTTATTTTAAAATAAACAATTAAAATACAGTGACAGTGAATAATCCAACCCATAATAATTACCAAAATGTTGTTGTGATCGTTTCGTAAGTCCGTGACCACAAAATAGTAGCTGTTGCCTGTTATCAATAGAAATATCCTATTTTCTTTGGAAATAAAAATGAACATACTGTTTGTGTTTAATTTGATAAAATTATGTTCACTTTGCATTGTAAAATATAAAATTATTTTTTAAAAATGTTGTTTATTTGTAGACTTTTATGTTTTACTCCAAAAATTAAATAATAAATAATTATTGATATAAAACATTCTTTGGGTATGAAATAGTGACGTGTTGCCGGAAGATCATGAGTCGTGGCCAAACGTCATTATTTCACAACTATAGTAGTTTGTGGAAACTCCAATAATTCGTTATTCCTGCATTGTGAATTAATAAAAAGTAAAAACGAATAAAATAAAATATTATATGAAAAGATCGACAGACGTCTGTTTCACAGTTACACATCATTGCGTTTGAATAGAATACATCGACAACTGCAAATTGAGAACCTTTTTTAATAAAACTATAATAATAATATAGCCTTATAGTCTGTAGTTGTAGGTACCTAAATATTTAATCCGTTATGCTCCAGGACACACGTACAATATAGTCCGAGTTGATGTACATTATTTAAATTCTGAAAATATCGCGTTGACAACGTTAACAAAATGGTATATGTATCGATGTAAAATTCTGTTGCGTAATTTTTATGTTTGAACAATATAATATAATATTATCAGCTACGGACGGAGAAAATAAATTGGCCGACTGTCGCGATCGGATGACGGATATGCCTAAATCAACAGACACCGACAAACTGTACGCAATGTTCACCTTCAAATATAAAAATATATAATTTACGAAATATAATAAACGCGTAAAACGTCGACGACAGACATCATAATATAATATAATGCTTTATCACGAAATGCAATATAATATAATTAATAACAATCCGTAATAATAATATATTATATCAGTCATCGTAATTCGTAGCGGTGGCGCACACGTCCGACCGACGACGGGTTAATCGTACATCATACTCGTCACCGTGAACACAGAGCGAGCACAGGAGACCCACTCCTATAATATTATATTATTATAAAGATAGATAGGAAAAATTAATTTGATCCAAGGATATCAATATTTAACGTATAAGGCACTAATCATCTAGTTACTCCAGAAAACGCTCACGTGTTTCAAAATATATCAATTCTTTTACTCGATTTTAAATAGGTATAGCACATTTTAGGACAAATGACAACAGTTTGCGAAAAAAATTATATTTTTATTATATTTTATCGCTATCGTTTTGAGTTGTTTACCGTTATTTAATGGTGACATGCATTTTTAATCGCATACCGAAGCAGAATATTATTCGGAGTATTTAGATTTGTAAAAATCCAATTTCTGACAAGTACAGTATAATATTAAAACTTAATTTACAACTTATAAGTAATTGAAGTTTAGACGAGCGAAGTACTGGGCAAACATTTCGTTGGATACCTCTATACCACTCTACTCCGTTCATCTAAACTTTAAATACTTATAACTTATAACTCATAAACTGCTCTTATAAAATTCCATTTCTATACATAGAAGTAACGAAAAAAATATTTTCCTTTGTAATAAGGAATTCAAAATGAAAAATTATTATAACAATAAAAAATATGAAAAATATACATTTTAGAAAAATTATCTTTTCAATGGCCTAAAACTATGTAAAAAAAATGTTCAAAAACCTCAATAGTTTTTAAAACAATGAGAGTCTTACGCTAAAGGGATCACTCGGTATATACGTCCGTGGGTGACATAATATGTGTGCGATCGATGACGCACGTGCCTACACGCTAACCTGATATTGTAATAATTACAATGTTTGAAAATTGCATGAAATATAAAATTTTAAAATGCTTGAATATTTCAGTGGAATTATAGTTCATGACATATTTCAAGTCCGTAACTTCAAACACTGCCTAGGTGGTAAGTGTCTATATTATGATATAATGCGAGGAGTACTATTATTACGTGTTTAATGTAATTACAAAACTCCGTGTAAAGTGCGATTCTTTTAACACAAAACACTATAATTATCGTGTTGAATTAAAAAAAAAAAAATCTAACGCGTAACTTTATTTCAGTAGAAAAAAACACTCTAGTAATCATAACATATAATTCATTAGAACATTGAAATGCTCAAAATGCATTGCGAACGTTAAAAAAAAAAAACGCTTTAATCAAAAATATGATCCGTTTCAAAAAAAACACTTTTCGAACGATCGCGCTTTTTAAACAATAAAAATCACGAACGGGCTTAAAATATTTCGCGTTGAAAAAAAATCGCCACGTTGATTTATTATAATAAATACATAGCACGCGCACTATACGCGTGAAGCGACGCAATCGTGTATTGTAACTATAATATTATTATGATTGTGATTTATCCGATGTCGACGATAGTATAACGGCAATAATATTACACAATGATTCAGAGTTTCGGCCGTGGCACTGCCATCATAATAATAATATTATATACATGTAAATGGGCCCCATGAACCGCCGCCGCGAAAAATACTCGTGCCGCGTGCGGTAAAATTTGTTTTTCACACGATATTTCGTACACCATGATTTATGTGATGTGGCGTGTGCGTTGACGGACCCGCACACGCATGCCCACCCATCCAACCACCCACCGACCCACGCGTGCACACAGTGCATCACGCTCCAACAGTCACGTGGTTCGTGTACGCTTACACTCTCGTCGGCCTCTTTTTCGTTACGAACGACGGTGACGGTCTATACCAGGTATACGGTATATTATTGTATGCAGTGTTTACGAGTGGGTGTGCTTCCGATGTCGCACGTCCTTTCAAACCGGATTAGAATCCTTGGGCGCGAGATTCGTGTGAATAAGACATTAGGTTCCCATTCGTGTAGAAGGTATCAACACGAGAAGATTCATCACGAACCCTTATATTTTGTTCTATGACTATAGATTATGAATTTATTAAAGTGAAAAATGGAAATTTTTAACTTCACGTCTCATAAACTATATTTTTAAAAAACATATATTTTCATACCATTTAAGGAGTGATCCATGGCGATTCAAAGTTTGTTTTTTCAAACAAAAACCAAACTTTTTACTGCAGAGTGTAAGCAGATGGTTTTATTTAAAACGTATATCCTAAGGATAATAGTAGAATCGTGGATCTATAATCTTTGATACACACAATACTTAATAACTCAAAAACTATGCCCCTTCGAATTTAGATTTAAATACATGAACATTTTCAAAAAAGTCTTCTGTTTGACAATTTACAGGAAAAAAGTAAAATTACTGTACGAAAAATAAAGTTGCTATCGCCACAGAACACTCCTCAGATGGTATATCAAATATAAGTATTTTAAACTATGGTCCTTAAGTATAATAAAAGTTAGAAAATCGGGATTTTAATAAAATCATTGTTTAAAAAAAAACCAAAAGCGGGGTTGAGTATGCTTAGTGAATCAGCTGATATGGATCACGGGAATATTATAATATCTGATGACATTACCGTCGAACCCTATAATTACGCCTTTAAAAATATCGTGTAATCGTCAAGAATACGCCTGCGTATTAAATTATATTGAAATCAATATACCGTACACTTTGTCATGACTTTTTTACAGTCAGTCGTTAAAGCAGTAAAACGAAAAATATATTAAAAAAATATGGTGTAAAAAACCAATCTTCTTTGCAATACGATCTTGTATTCAAACGCTATTCTATTATTGTAATCAGCATATATTTCTTTCGTTGAAAAAATGTTAATGCATAAAACGTTTCTATTCTCTTTTCTGTGATAGTATAATACACGTCTTAATCTTGGTATATCGGGGAAATTAATGTTTACAAAACGTTCTTATTGTAATTACTCTTGTACATGGATAGTTCAATTATAATTTGTTATACAAATTAGAAGAACCGTTTGGTCCGTTTTAGAGATATCACGTTGATAAAAGTTGGTAGTCGACTTTTCCGTTTGTCGCTTTGATTTATAATTACAGATTTACAGCGATTAAAATTTTACGACTTGTGTAATTCGGGTTTTAAATAAATTCAACCATGAATATTTTACATTCGATAATTGTTACAAGTTGAAGTACCTGTTTATTTTTTAAAACGTCTATTGTTTTAGGCTTAAATAAATTCACGGCGTTCCAATAAAAAGATTACTAACTCCATAGAAAAGTAAAGCCCAAGGCGCATCGTCCTAAATATATTATACCTACTCAAAAAAAAACTCACTCGCTGTTTGATTTATTTTATTAAATATTCGTTGTTTTATACAATTTATATTATTATTCCGAACACATAATTTTATTTTATATAATGATGCGTATACACCCAACCTTTTTGTTATGAGAATTTATTTATAGCTTTGATATGGAGACGGCATCAATCTTAATTTATCAGTGTTCACTAGAAAATCCAGACCACAAAGCCACGGAACCGCCCATAAAATGAATTATTCCTTGTTAAAAAAATGAATGAGACTAATAAAAACCAACCTTAAAAGTCACCATTATCATTTTTCGACGAATTGTCTAAGTTTTATAACCCTCAACCGCAAAATCCCAATTTGTCATACAACGTGAAAAATCAGATTTATTATTTTATTTTAAAAGCGGAAGGAACCATTTCTGCTTAACCAATAATGTAAGACGGGGTAATAGATAGGCAATATATGTGTCTACACGTGTAGGTGATCATATGTTATGTATCATAACAATTTATTTTGTTAACAAATTATTCCGCTTTTTTTCTTACCGAATAAAAAAAAAATATGGTTTTCGATCTAAAATAAAAAAAGCATAGAAAAACCATCAATTTTAATTTAATGAGCGTATTTAATTCGCAACGTAAAATTGAATGCGTTTTGGCTCACTCGTACTGTTTTTATTATCTTTTTGTTTCAACGTAAAAGATAAAAAAAAAAAAACGTCAACCAAAATACGGCACGCCGATAAATATAAATACGCAGCGATAGCTTTATCGCGAGGTGTTAAAATTTAATTATAAATCGACAAAAATTAATTTGACCTCAATTAACAGGACGGGCAGGAGAACTGCCGATGATCGTTGTGGTCACATCAGACGTAGGCTGAATGATTGAATCGCCAATATAATATTTTAAGACATTGAAATATTTCTGATTGCCAATATAATATTATTATTAGACCTCTTACCGGTTATCGTAATAATTTTACATTATATCATAATACTAGCTGAATAACCCGGCTTCGCTCGTGTGTAGTTATTGCTTTCTCTAAATGCAATTCTGTTAAATCAGATGTTTATTATTTACCTTCTTTCTTTTTTTTTATTATTTTATTGCCCGTAAAATATGACAATTCTTTAAAAAATTGTGATTATTCAACTCCTTTTGTGTGTAACTCACCGCAGTAAGTGCAACTCGACCACTCTGGTAGGCAATCCGACTACGACGGATCGTGGACAACGCCGATGAGCGGCTGTATATGTGTAAAAATTCGATTTGATGCATGCTTGTACCTGATGTACCAGATCAACCTTTGGCAACCAATAAAATAATAAATACTAATTTCTACTAATTATTTATCTTATAACCAGTAGTAACGGTTTAAAAACAAAAATGTCTATCGTAAAACTCAAAATCCTTGTTTGAGCACCAGGTTGCCCACTCCCTGGTCCAATCGTGAATCTAAAACATTCAAGAACCCCTCCTTTTTTTCTATTTTTTATTATTTATTGGTTTCTTTAGTAATTATGAAACACTCAATAATATTTAAATCGTTTTTAGACGTTTTTCATGTTGTTGTTTTGGCCATGTCGCCAGGTGTGAACTTAAGAGACAATAACTCCGGAACCACTTATTGCACAGCGTATAAACTTCACAGAAACTATTTGCGTATCAATCGTAATATGCCTTGACATTTTTATTGAAATCGGTTTGGTGGATCTTGAGTTATAAAATGTATTCAAAATGTACGCTTACGTTTTGCTATTTTATATTCATATAATAAATTATTAGGTGCACACTGTTCATTACGGAGTTACACAATTATAATATCATTGGACGCATAATAATAATATTATGATAATTTTAATGAAAATCCACGAGTACGACCGTACTATACCGCGATACGCACTCGCTAAATATATATTTATACAATAAAATACGTTATTTCTATTACAGTGCACATAATATCACAGTACGAGTACGAGTAAAGTATTTATATGTACATTGTACACAATACACCATAATAAAGTATGGTGCCTAAGTATTTTCCTACCATATTTTTTACTCCCGACGTGTGCTGGATACATTGCACGATCGATATATTGTGTTATTGTACCACACTGCCGATACAAATGACCGGTCGAATTAACCGGTGAAAAATCGATTCTGCCCGTCTCGAATGTGCGTATTATATGGTCCGTCGTCCGACCACCGCGTACCGAAACCCATTACAATCCAAATGAGATAGAAACTCGTGGCTCGGGGGTGGGTCGGGGTGATTTGTATCCCGGTGTGCAATTAAGGGTTTGTATATGTGTGTCCGGGGCGCGGGGAGGTGGTGCGCGGGCGGAATTACCGGATTTTCGACGTAACCGAACGCTCGTCACTCAGACCACCCCACAGCCATTCCGACCACCCCCGACAATACCATTGGCCATGATAGAGGGGGGGGGGGTTGAGTGCAGAGGAAAAAGACGAAAAAAAAAATCAATCACCACACTGTTATCGAATGTAACCGACCGGTGCCAAAAATATATTTCCGTTATTAGAACGACTCCGTTGCGGCACGACTGCTGCAATGTATTGCGCACTCCGTCGCCGCCGTCGACGGACTTCATCCCCCCCCCCCACTCCGGACGGTGCCGATAGAACTCGAACACGGAATTGGACAGGGTCCAAGATATATGTATACATATGTATGAGCATTCGTCACCGTGCGGTTATTCCGGTATATTGGTATATCTATGTAGGTATAGTAGGTACGTGCCGATATTGGTAATGTATATAGGTTAAGTTAGGTTAGGCCACTCGCTGTGACGATTACCAGCTGTGGTCCTTACATTTTCACCGTTGAAATTTAAATCGGTGGTCAGAGAACACAACAATATCACATTATTCGATCGTATTATTGTCGTTTTTCGTTTTACGCAAACGGGGTCACGTGGCCGCGACCATCGTCATTCATATCGATTTAATTACCGCCGACAGTGTGTCCACGATGAATCTCCTCCCCCGCACGGCCGGTAATATACCTAGTTGGACCCGGCCCAACACGATCATGCCGCTGTGTGAGGGTCCGAGTTTTTAGGCCGTTCGACTTTATATTATTATACGTATTGTACACATTGCGATAGCATTATTATAACTCTGTGCAGGCGCCGACCCTCCCTCCGCCCGTCTCTTGTGTCAGATATATAATAATAGTTGCTGTAGTGGTTATAATGCACTGCGGGTAGTCCGTTATATTTACGACACGCTCCGAGGAGAGTATATTATATATTATTATTATTATTATTATTATTATTATTGCATGCAGTAGTCCGGCACTTCCGTGTCGAAAACGAAACCCCGACGATGATGAACAAAAATAAGACTCGCGGTCCCAGCATGTCTCTCCTCGACCGCCGTACCATTATCCTGCAGCAGTACACAGCATTACGCGAAAAATAAATTATTACTTTATACGAGTGTTTAGCATTATATTAATATCATTGAAGTCGCGTTATTATCTGTCATTGATTGATAAGACGTCTCGATGTAGACCCCTTCAACCTCTGACCCGTTGCGCTCGCACAAATGGTCCGCTTTTGTGACGATAGTAATTTATTTTAATAATGACCCGGTCAGACCTATATAATAAATAATTATTATCCAGTCTTGTTTCCTGTTTCCAGTTTAATTATAATATTGTTTATGTTTATTTATAACGTAGTGTATCGTATGCAGTCTGATTATAATGATGATATTACCATCGTTTTTTGTCTTAATTACCGACTGCAGCCGTATCTTACGTGTATATACAATCAACGCCGTCGACATATCCTCCCCCGTCAAATATTTTACCCCGTAAATTGGGCACGACTAGAACACGTCGCTGGACCAAGCCCAACACGAGTTTATACGCGTTATAAAGATTACGTCATCGGTAAATAAAATTTCAATTCCTATTTTCTAAAAAAAAATGATATCGAAAATATCGATACGATATGATTAGGTACGAACAATCAAAACACTAAATTATATTTCAATAATGATGTTTTTAATAGTTCGCAATCGTTGTTCCGTAAAAACCGAACGAAATTTATAACGATTACACCTCATCGCAATGAATTTCTTATATGCCAATAATCGAGTTCCGTAATTCTTAGATCCATTTTTTCTACCTAATCCCCCTTTTTCGAACAAAATGTGGCATTATTTTTAAAATTAGGTACCTAGAATATTATACCTTTTACCTATTACCTGTTACCTATTACGTTATTTTAGAAAACCGTTTAATCATAGTTTTTGATTTTTTCGATTAAAGTCCATAAATAATATATCATATTAAAAATATACAGCTTATAATAATACTATTATAGTACGAATTTATATTAATTAATATCCTAAAATAATTATTGAATATGGGTTTTGCAGTATTCACTATTCAGGATGTTGATAGAAGTAGTTACGTGGAAATTATATATGAATTATTGTTGTTTATGTTTATTTTAGATAATTGCTGAATGTCCATGGAAATTCACAATCACGTTTAACTATATTTACTATAGACACAAGCTGACATAATATTGTTATTATCATTTCAATTAAATTGCATTTCGTCATATACATTGTTACAGACAATAGTGAATAGCTTATTCAAAAAATTGTAATATAATTTCACTACAAATATGAAATAGAATATTTAGAATAAACCAATTTATGTAACTCAAATAAAAAACTTCTTGTTAAATAAATTCATTTGAACTATAGTACGCGGAATTTCGTTGTTTTTTGAATATTGCATAATATGGTTCGGAAATGATGAGGTTGAAGTTTGAACTTAGATTTTAAAAATAAATAAAATGTTGATTTAATATGCTGCAGGGTGTCTCACCGTGTTTTAAACGGGTCAATAAATTACTTTCTTATTATTATTTTTTTTTTTTAAATATGTATCTCCAAATTATAATTGTATTTAAATGACAAAGACCGCGTATTGTATGTATTATTGTTTTTTGTGTTTGCGTGTATTTGGTTAACCAGTAGGTTTGTGTCCTGATTTTTCCACGAAATGTAAAAGTAAAATTAGATTTTAATTCTCATTAAATATTCAGAGAAATATGAATTTTTGGTATGGATTATTCTAGTTGAATTTAAAAATGCATAATTCCATGAATACTTTATACAATAAGTAGTTTGACTAAAAAAAAAAATGTGGGCCATCCAATACACAGTTGGAATACAGGAAAATAATTTTCGCATATAAAAAAAAAGGGTTTGGTAAAAAGTTATTGAGCAGGAAAAATACGGTAGATGACTCTGTATACGTTTTTTTTGTACAATATAGGGGCGCACAGTATGCACACATGAAACGATTCCTGAAAAGTATTTTCTTTATTTGTACATACAAAATAAAAATATATTTTACATTCAAAATCAAAAGTCAATACCATCGTACACAACAAAAAGATAACGGCTTAAACATATAATAACTTTAATAAAAGACAATTTTAAATCTTATGGTTGATCAAAGTTAGTAATATATTTTAAATATTTACATAAATCTTATTACACTAGTAAACATACGAAAATGATAACAGTATTTTTGTTGTAAATACATTTTTGGTATATTTGATTTATTGGAATGGATTAAAAACATATTGTCTCTAATGTCTTATAAATATTGTCTTAAACTCATAAATATAGTGTTTCCGAGAGTATTAACAAACAATAAGTTACAAAAGTTGAAGTCTGTTTTTGTCTTTCTATTTGTGGATGAAATATAGTCATGTCAGTAGCAAATACTTTTAAGAAAGTCTCCAAATGCGTGTTAAATATTATGCACAAGTCCATGAATCAAACTTGTTATAAAAACAAAATAGGTACCTATGCAATAAAAAAATAATAATCAACTGGTTATAACATTACACTTAAACCAAAAGCCGGTACAGTGGTCGAATATAACTGTTTCTAAGACAATATATAATTAGTGTGTTTATAAAATTGAAAAATTCTCGAAAATGTTATCACTGAAAAAAAATATAACCACGAATAAAATAATTTAGATCGTGAACGAATAAATAACGGATGATTTCACGTAATGTTATTAACGTTATTATCATACTTGATGAGACTTAACGGGTGAACAACAAGCGAGGTATATAATTACATAATAAAGAGTGAGTGTATTATTCCTGAATAAACAATAAGTGTTGCCGACTTTATTGGATCCTTTCGACAACATTGTTAATAAATGTTTACAATCCCACCCGCTGTAAGACAATGGATAATTTGTAGAGGAAGTACTAAACCATCGTTTATATAACACCCCCCCCTCCCCGCGCTCACCGCGACAGTCCAACGCGACCGAAACGTTAGGTCTTGGCTTTTGTTGATGGCCACCGGCAAAGGCCACAGAGTTTGAGGATTTGTAATTACTATATCGTTTCATCTCTCAAAGGACCGTTTTCCTTCGCCGGTTTATGTTAACATCACATCGGGTGTATTATTTATAAGGAGATATTATATAAATATATATTTTAATATTATATAATTATGTGTTTTCCTGACTGATGAAGTCTTGTGCGATTCAATTTAAAAATATTCATCGCTTAGTTGAAGTAGGTACGGCAAATGGGTTATTTCACTGGTCATAATTGTATGTTTTTTCATATATATATATATATTATTATTATCTCGGTAAATTGCCGAGTTCATTAGATTGTAAATTTAGATCATCAGAGCCTGCAGTGGTGTTCGTCAATGTAACAATGAGTGTATTTAATAAAACGAACAAGGCGTTGTGTAATGCTCGTCGAGTTGCCGTGCTTGAATGTTATTTTCACTCGAATATTTCTCGTCGAAACGTTCAAAACAGTTTTTTCTTAAGAACAAGTCCATGCGGAAAATTGATTAAATTTTTAATCAAACGATACGGATTTTTTTAAAAATTACTTATCAAGTTATAACAGTTTTAAATATAATAAAATTATAATTATAATATTATTTTACTTATAATTCAGTTTCTAGATATTTCGAAATGTTTTACACATTGTTATATTGTACCTACTCTTCAGAGAATCGACTTATTATGAAACTTGATGGTAAAAACATTATGTATGTTTAGTATATTGGTTTTTACAATAGTTAAATTTTCTTGAGCAAATTATGAGTATATGATAAAATTAACTAAGCATAAATTAAAAATGCTCATAACTCACTGAATAATCGTAAAAAACCAACACGCAGATAATGATCTCACCGTCAAGTTTCATAATGGGTCGATTCACTCTAATTTTCAAACTAAAAGAACTAAACGTGATCTGCTGAGAATAAATTTTCTATGTTACGCACATGTAAGACGGAGACAACACATGATTAGTCCTCTCAATGATTAGTTTTAAATTGTTTTAAAATATTGTACAGCTAAATAGAACCAACAATCGTATAAATTATTAAAATATATTAAATTAGGTTACATTAAAGTAATTGATTGGTTTAAGTTATAGTCTGACTCATCAAAAAAGTTACATTTAATGAGTCGATTATATTATGATTTATATTCAAACAATAGACATTTTGTACAATAATAAAATTGTATTTAGTGATAAAATAGTTATCAGCAATATTTTGGCCGAATAGTTATTCGTTATGAAATGTTCAAACTTTCTTAATGTAAGGATAAAAAATATTTCTGGAGCGCTTCTAAGTTGGAAGTACTCGCAGTTTTTTTTTTAAATTATTACTCCTGTGGGAATCGCAACACGACAAACAATATTTGTATTCACAGTGCTTAGCTATATTTACCGGAGAGACGTCTGAAAGATATACTTAATTCCCAATGCTGTTGAAGGCCCAACCAGCAGCCCAACTTGTAAGATTATTAAACACTGGCTAGGGCTGACTTGAGAATTTGTATTTTACTTATTACAGAAGGAATTTCAAAGATCTAAAAAAGCCTAATGATTGTTTTCAGCGGTAGGTACATCAGACATATCACTAAGTAATACATGGAATTTTCTCTGCATCAAAGTTATACTTGCACAAATCGTGAAATAAAAAAATTATAATATTTTACATTCAAATAAATATTGAACTAAGTTTGTCTACACGCACATACCAGCGTGTATACATGTCATAGGTACAAATATGTGGACATTATTTTTAACTTAATATTATACTACTATTGACCAAATAATTACGCCTAAACAAGCTACATCCGTGCTTTGACAATAGCTACCAGTTAACGTTGGATTTCAAATACACTAGTTAAATATTATGTAATTATATTTAAATTTTGCGCTATCGTTCATATTTATTAATAACTCATCTCAATGAGTGAATTTGATATAATATTATAAACTACTATAAACATTAAAAATATATAGATTGACATTTTAATGAACATCCAATACGTGTTTTACTTTGCACTATATTTTTAAAATTTACAACATTTTCCTCCGTTATCATATTAACTTTCAATGTCAAACATCGTCGCTATCGGTACCTGTGTGTATTACATGTGGTATTACTTGTCTTACATACAAACTCGCAGAATAAAATGAAATTAATAAACCAACTAAGCTGACGCACCGCGGTCTACAAGCGGTTCAGATACAACCAAAACTTTAATAAAACCGAGAACAGCTAATGTAAACTTTAGTAAAATCAAGAGCAGCTAATGTAAACTTAAATAAATCAAACACGCTTCTGAGTATTTCAATCGTACAATCCAGCCGAAGAAAGACTCAAAATTGAAACTCTATTTCAAAACAATCCATTCAGCAATCTGATTCCCAGACAAAATCCAATATTATCATAAACAAAAGCAAACATTAGTCTAAATAAAATATCAGGTAAGTAACAATATAATAGTCAATATATAGAATAAAGCGAAAGAATTTGGAATTTGGAATAAATTATCTAAACCTGATAATGTGTACAACTTACAAATATCTGAACGAAAAAATAAAAAATTAAATTATTAGGTGAACCCGTTGAAGTGTTGTCCTGTTATCACTACATATTGAAGTTGAATCAAAACCACGGGTGAGACAATAAACGCTACAAACGCCGAAAAAAAACGATTGAAAAATTAACCATGAATTGGCCTACTCAGCCAAAGACAAAAAATAAGGTTAAGCCAACATCGGCCACGAGGGAATATTAAGAAATCGAAATTCCGAACAATAGCAACGACTGTAAAACGACAATGCAACGGAAATAATGTCATTGTATTCCAAAGACGACATTAGAAGAAAAAAAAACTCACACAATTATTACTAGCAAATGGAATATCGAACGGTACCTACGCAACCAGAGACATTAAATTCAGAGCTGTACAGCACACCGAAGACAAATGAAAAACAACCCGATTTACCTCAATAGAAAAGATAAATGTTTCATAGTGTGAGAACCGAACACAGACGGATAACATACGAAAATTTAATGGAAATAATGGAGCGAGAATCTATGGAATTTAAATTATATTTGCAATATTATCTTGCATTATAATAATTTAAAGCTAAAAGAAATAACGATAAAAATTGCAAAACGTCAAAAAAAAAATTTAATATCGAGAGATCGCACACCGTTTTAAAAAAAAAATCACCAAACCTCTAAAATTATAATGAGATTTTATTTACAAGCAAATACCATTATAAATCAAGCCATATAAACGTTAAGTTTATACGACTAAAAAAAAAACGTTTCGTCAATTCTGGACAGTATAATTGTGTCGTCTAATAGCGAATAATATTATTTAGGTAGTCGAAGAATTTATATTACACAATTATAGAAGTACAATAGCCAAACACAAATTAAATTGTTAATTTTAGATTTATCCGGTTCGTATTGAAGAAGTATACACACATAATTGTTCCTGTTTTGTGATCCGTATGCCACGATTTTCGTGACCCAGAGAAACTTTAGATACCTAGGTCCTAGCTATTATACTTCTGGGTGTGTCGAGTTATGCACAAATATTGTTTGGTATTTTAACTTTCATAAATCATAATCAAACTCGAATTCTTACACATATTTTACTATTAGTTTGATGAATTGATGCATTTGTATATAAAAGGGTTCAGAAAGATAATTTAAGAAAACCAAGATTAAAATGGCTATCGAACGATTGAGAACACTTCGGATTAACAAAGAATGTACCAAAAATACCCCAAAAAAGAATACAATTGAGACAACGTTTGAGAACGAATTTAAGTCGCCTTATAATTTATTTGGCTGTTGAATGATTCAATAATTTACCTATACATAAGATAAATAATCTTGAAAAAAGTCATAAACTAATAATTTATTATATTCCTTTACAAATGTATGAGCACCTAATAGTATGTAATATATACGAATAAAACATGTAAAATAATAATATGTAGAAATTATAAAAATATTTTATAATACACAGAATGATTTTTTAAACATGCTCACCTCCATTTTATCCCATTAATAATACTTAGTCAAATTTTGATTTTTGACGCCTTGCAAGAAGCCAGTAGGCAGTACCAATTCATGAAGCGAGGTTTGGATGTGGTTTAGGCCGTTTTAGTATAATAATTAATTGTTGTTTATATACACATACAATTTGATTATGTAACATTATATTACATAATGCTCATTATTAGTTTTATTTAATATAGGTAAGACAAATACATACACGAAGTGAACACAACATACTTGTGTATAACTGATGATTGTATAATAATTATTATTAATTTAAATATAATAGTTATAAACTAATATACTATTAATAGGTTGTTGTAGGCAACAATTATTATTAACATTGATAATTTCAAAACTTTATTATATTTACCTACTACATAGTTTATAAAGTCTCGATATCAATATAATACTACCAGTATACCACATGTAAAATATAATATATTGTATTTTAATACATTTTTAATACCAGCCAGTTCTGTAAGAGATCGAGAATATTTTAAAATATTTATTAAGTGTAAGTACCGCAAAAGTATTGTTTCTAAGACATTTTTTTTTCTTATGTAAGATTAATTCCCAATATCAACCGTCGTTTTATTTTTCCCGAAGATGTGAATTTTAGATTAGATTGAAAGTATATCACTGAACATTTGATTGTTTATCTACAACACCATTTTTTTTAAATAAAATAATATTTTCTCACTCAAATGTAAATAATGTGGACATTTTTCGTAAGAAAAAAAACTATTCCCCGTCATTTATTTAAGTATGTATCTAGATAAATTCCACAGCCATGTTTACACGTGATATAAGTTGGCCCTATACTCGCGATCTACTCGATCGGCTTGAAATTGGTGCCAATATTTTGCAACTAATGAATAACATGCTCCCTCCCCTGCATATCAGAAATTGAATTGTTTAGAAATAATAAGTAGCTAACACTTGATAGTGAATGGTTGCAAAATATTGGCACCGATTTTGGAGTTTATTTGATAAAATAATGGAACAGCTTCAGGCAGATGATATATATTTTTATCTAATACGGTAAAAATAAAGTACCTACCTATTGGCTATTATATTATTTAGATATACGATTGTGTAGTATAAGAAAGTAAATAACTATATTATATTAAAAGATATGAATAGTAGTAACATTTATTTGTGTTTTAGTTCATATTTATTAATGTATCGTTATCTATAAATACATTTTTATTTTGAAATTAAGCATTTACGTTTTAAGTATTTTAAATATATTTTTTTATAACGTAGGAATAAAGTAAAATTTTGAAATAATTTAAGTTTTGATTAAAAATCGTAAATTCCAAAATTATTTATCATTCATTTCAAAATACAAAATTAAAAATTATAAAAATAGATAGGTACTATTATTTAATAAAAAAAAAACACGATACATATTATGTATGATTAAAAATATGTATGTTTATTTAATAATATATATTATTAATTTATTTTACATTTAACGACGATTATAATTTATACTTTAAGTTCAGTTTGGTTAGGCACTAAGAATTATAACAGTAATCGTTATAAAATTGAATCTGATTAATTATATTCGCATTGTTTTTATATGCAAAAGAAAATTAAGACGGAAAGTAGATTAATATTGTTAGAATCAAATTATCGTCTACCTCATAAGTCTTTGTATTATTGTTTTGATTTATTATGATGACTATAGTATATGGTGCGTAGTTCAACACAATATCATGTGTTCGAATGAACTAAATATATTTATCAGTTTATCGTAGTCCCTCGTCGCTCACACGTGTAGTATCACTTGTTAAGTTCTGGTTAGAATATGACTATAGCGAGCCAACTTGTTCAATATTATTAACTCACGATTTTGAAACGGTTTTTGTTTCTAAACAACTTTTCTTCGCAACATGGATACAACAAGCCCAGAACGTGAACGGTGTTCACATGGAGTTTAATAGCTTTGCTCGACTTGTTCATTTCAATTAAAATGTAAATGCAAGTCGTGATTTTTTTTTAAAAAAACTTTTTGGTCACAACTTCAAAGTAGATATCGTCATAAAATGAGTTTATTATTTTTAAAGATGTTTTTTTACCTGTTTAATGACAAATTACAATTATTATACCAAACATCGATATCGAAATGTCCTACACATCAAATAACTCATTAAAATTATTGAAATATTTGATTTAGTATATAAAATACCTAAACAAAAGTTGAAAAACACAAATAACAACTTTTTTAGTCCCTGAAATCTATTTATTTATCAATGCAAATTGGCTTCCGTCGTAGTCACATTATACAAATTAAACTTCAATATTAATTTAAAAATGTTATAGGTACCTAGTCACCTAAAATGTTTTATAAAAATAAAATTAATTATAAAAAAATACTTTGTGATCGATTTTAGGATTACCTATAGAATTCAATATTTTTAATAAGTACCTACTAAAATATTAGTTGATAAGTTTAATACATTTATAAAGGTTCATTAAGTTAGTTCATTTTTCAACTTGTTTTTTTCAGTGTTCAAAAACACTGAAAATGTTTTCATTCAAAAACGTAATAATTACAACATTAATTGGTACCTATATAATATTAATGAAGTGTATGTCGGATGTACAATAATTTTGTCTTGCCGTATCTGAGTATATCTGTTAAATATTATATTCATACCTACCTACGTATAAAAAAAATAACCTAAATCATTATTCACAACACTAACATTGCATTATTTAATTTAATATAACATGATTAATATTAGTTAAATTACTATAAAACTTCAAAAATGAATTATAGTAATATAGGTAGTTTATATTTTTTTCAAAAACTATAGTTACCTACAATAAATGTCACAGTGAACGAGCCACGGGGGTTTTTAATCATATTAAAAAAAAAAAGGTTAGAAAGTAGTAGAGGTTTTCTAAAAGCCTTTTTAATTTCTACATTATTAATGGTATTAAAAATAATACCTTTTTCTATTTTAAATTTAACAAAAATTAATTTATTTTTAACATCACTTTATTGGGCAACTTACCTTCAGTATATTTTTAACTGAGATGTTTGTTTGTTTTTTTTTCTTTTTTAGTATTCCAGAATTTAACTTTTATTGTCATGGTTACACAGTATATTTTGAAATGATTAATGTTGTAAAATATGAAAAAAACTGTAGTTACTATTTTTTGTAAGTTAATTTTATAGTATGAAGCTAAGGTGGATTTGTATATAATGTAGGTACACATTTTTATGAACAAAAGTGCACAAAAAATGTTTGCATAAAAGTGTACCTCAGAAATATACACATTTAAAACTTTGCGGTATCTAATGTAATGTACTAACTAATATACATTAATTAGATAGAACTAAGAAATTCATTAACCCATCGTAGCACCATATTAAATGTGTATATGCTTTTAAAATATTATATTTTGATTGAACATAAGTTTATGATATTTGATATGAATCCAAAATGTCTGTCTTACGAATGAAATGTAATGTATTTGTTATGTTGTATGACAAATTGTTGACACCTTTCAATATACCTACTTTAAATCACATACAATGTAATTTCTACTTAAAATATCGTTGAAAGTATAATGATACATTACTCATTATGTACCTAGTTTGTTACTAAACAATATTACGAGTTATGACATATAATTAGACAATGACTTGGTCTAATTATTTGATTGTGACTTAATGTAGTCCAAACTGTAGGTATATTTTGTATAATAATATACTAATATTAGTTTAGTTTCGATACGCTATTTAAAAATTTCAGTAGGTATTAAACGAATAGAAAAATGGTTGTATCCTGTACAATTTACGTCTCTGCATTTTATTACAATCAAAACCATATTTTATTTTATTGACAAGTTTTATTGCATATCTACGGTTAGGGTCGTCTCGCACCGGAAAATATATATAATCCACTAAGGCAATAGTTTATTATTAAAAGTACAAAATGAAAATCAAAAAGGTTTTACCACCCTCGTTGCCCTTCTTAGTTCATAAACAATGTAAAATATCCCAAAGGGAAACACCGTTAACTCTTTAGTATGGTAAAACCATTTTTAATGTTAACATTAAATCTCAAAAGAGAATCGAATAGTAATAACCAAAAATGTTACCGTCAATAAATATCAAATTAGTTGAATATTTATTGTGTGTTATATTTTTATAAATTACACATTTTAAATAATTCCAATACCTACTGTTACTATTATTATAGAAAGTTCTTTTTTACAAAATTATGCGTATATACGTATATACTGACTATTATCCTAAATAAATTAATTATTATATTCAAATGAGCTTAATTTTATTTTGAAGGTACACATAATTTAAGGCGTAAAGTACGCTAAAAAGTATTTAATGAAGAAAAAATTGAAATTAAAAATGTAGTTGATTTTGCATTCTCATCATAAAAAAATATTAAATTTTTTAACATGTTTTAATATTTTTTACCATAATTGTTCATATTTTATACACAAACAATTTACATAAATACTAACATTCATTAGTCTATAGTTTTATGTTCACATATCGTATTTTTTTATTACATATTTATGTTATAACTTACAAGTGTTATGAAATTCTTTCTTTCATCACTTTCAGTTTTTAAATAATCATAAAAATAATTTTTAGATATTATGAATTATTTAATATTTTCTTATTATTATTGTTATTATATTTATTTATGATTATAAAAGTCAGGAAATGTTTTAAAACTATTGATTTTACATATTTATCATTTGTCCTGGATGCATGTGTGCTCTAAAATATCTACATAGGTAGTAAATAATTCACCAAATATAACACCATAATATTTACTATTATATAATGTACTATTTACATTTACATACATACCAAGATAAGATGCGAAAATATTTTAATATATTTTTAAGTTGAACTTCAAAAAAAAAACCTTTAAACCGTCAAATATATAACTATGTATAGTTTCATTCTTCAAACTCATTATTTAACCAATTTCATAAAAATGTGTAAAATATATTATGGCTGTATTAAGATTTAAGACCGCATAGACTTTTTAGTAGAACTAAGAATATGATTTATTTTTGCAACATGAAATGTATTTTAGCCCACTTAAGGGGAAGGTGTTGCTATTAAATAGATGGTTCATAGCGGTTGGGAATAACATTTTATCTAGAAATAATACAAACTATTAATATACCCTCTACTAAAAAATATTAACGATCATAAGTCAATATTATTATGCGCGAGCTCGTAAAATGTTTGATATAAAATATGATTTATTTATGCAAAAACATAAACGAGCTGCACTCATAATCTCTTTTGGTTTTGGATATATTAGTTCATTACTAGATTTCAAAATTAAAACGTCGAGAATACCCATCAAAATGTAGCCAACTATTTATTTTAATAGTAATATTATTAGAGTAATTATTAATCACCAATCAAGTAATTTGAAAATGGAACGAATTATCACCATTTCAAAACAAATCTGGACTAAGCATTTTACACTCTGCGGGGCCATTATACAAATAACATATAGATAAGGGGGGATAAAAAATGTGTACCTTTAAACAACAAATGGTTATAAAGGCATTATGATGGGAATATAATATATTTTGACGGACATAATTAAAAGCTTAAATAAAACTATTAGACAATTACAGATAAACTGTAAAATACTTCATAGTCTGTGGATACGATTTGTAATTTTTATTCAATATGGGTACAAGTATTACCAGTCAAGTAAAAAACAAACAAACCAAATACTTTACACTTGTGGATTCAATGGCTATAACCAGTTTTTAATTTGTTGTGTTCAATGAATGTCCTATAAATAGTGGTATTAAAAATATTATTCACGATGTTTATTTTATTGCTGTAAATTTTTATAAGCTTTAAAAACTTGCTAAATTAATTTGTGGTAAAATAGAATAACTACAATTAATTTAGAATCGTGTTATTATTTTCGTGTACAAAAATCTGTAACTTCTATAAAAGGTATTACACTATGGTGTTATGCTAATGAATCAAAATAAATTAAAGCGAAAAAGGTTTAAACTGCATTACATTTTTATACACGTTACTCTCGTAAAATGTATTTTATTCATGACTTTAATCCACACAACTTTATATATGTCAACCGAGAGGAGGACACACCAGCTCAAAATGTTAGGCAAAGATGGGATTTTAATTTGGAATAATTTAATTTGAAGGCGGAGTACTAGAGAAGCAGCTAGTATGTTGAAACTGTAATATTTATGCTCGGCTCTCGTTAGCCGTAAAATGTATATTCAGTTGCTACCCTACTATCCATTTTATCATTTATAAAATTTTTATAAATGTTTCAATGAAAATCATAACATAAGATATATGTGCTAAGTCATATTCAAAAATGTTTTTCAGTAAAAAGCTTTCATTTTTTTAGTCATAAATGCTAATTTTAAGGACAACGTGTATTAAGTATAAAAAATATATCCGAAACCTAATGACAAATATTTAAATTTATTTTAAAATAAATTGTTTAATAGTATATGATATAGTAATAATAAACTATTCGTACGACGTTATGGTGTGTGGGTATCAGTCCCATCACATGAATACTAAATATTAAATAAATTCTCTAATATTTTTTAAATTATTCCAAACAGTTTGGTTATACTGATTATGGATAATGCCATCGTATTTTGTGCAGCAAATGGGAATAAATAAGAAATATTTACTCACACATTTGTTTAATGTATGTGTTACAGAAGAAGATATTGATGAGTTCAATATACACGTATCGAGGTACAGACCAGAAGAGTTAACAAAGCTCACAAAAATCACAAAGTTCAATAAAAAAGAAATTCAACTAATTTATCGAGGTTTTAAACAGGTATGTTCCTAATAAAATATTAAATACAGTTATTAACACAGGAAATTTTTTCTGGTACTTTGAGGCATCATTACAAAAAATGTATTTTAATATCTCAATTATTAAGAGTAGATGGCTAACAAAGGAAAACATTTTTCTTACGTCATTGCATTTTCTTAAGACGTAATGATTAATAGCTGAATAATGCTGAGTAGTTTTGAAGATAAAAGCATAAAGCCCATTGCATTAATTAAATTACTCATCTATATAATAATAAAGAGTATTTTTGATTACTTCTAAACAATGTTTGTTTGTAGGCGTACAAAAATGTGCAACCCTATAAGGATTGTTAGATTTAATTTTATAACTAATTTTAAATTGATGAAAAATGTAGGCATAAATTTGTTTTTATATTAATTAAAAATCATTTATATACGCGTATCTGTATTATAAAGGTATTTATTTAAACTATTAACTAATAGTGATTTTATAGTCTCTTTTATACTTCTAATAAAACCTCCTATTTTTTGTTGTACTTTATGAATTTCTAGATAACTACAATGGAATTTAAAAAAATGACTTTTCTAAACTACGTATTATGTTCAATTCAATTTGAAATTGAAAAGGTTCCACATAAAACTTTATAAGTTTTTTAACTGCCAAAATAACTAGTATTCTCTAAAATATACTGAACAAAAAATCATAAGTACCTTCAGTATAGTAATTGAAAATCAATAACGCGATATATCCGTAAATTAATACTATTTAGATTATATAATATATATTTTATACTTCGACTTTGAATGTAAGAAGATTTGCCGCGTTATTGGTGTTTATCAAAGATTATCTAAGTTTAAATAGGCTCCTAGTGAAAGCTTTTGTTTTGAACTTTTAATTTTTAGTTTGCAAATATTTCTGTAAATATTTATGTTTACCGATACACCTTACATTAATGCATTCATGTGTCTACTTACGTATTGTCATTTGTCAAATATTAGATGTGTACAAATAAGAAATACTGAAAAGACCAAAATTCTAAACTATGATTAGCTTTGTTTAGTTTTTTGTAAATAAATTTCTTTAGATTTAAAACTAATATTTACGTATTGTTTTAGGAGTGTCCTACTGGTATGGTAGATGAAGATTCATTCAAACACATATTCTCACAGTTTTTTCCCCAAGGTGGTTAGTAAATAAATTAATGTATATTTTAGAAAAATACGTATTATTAAATATTTTTACGATACAATGAATTTGCATACATGTATAATTACAGGTAATAATTATAAGGGGAAAATAGAACATTAATAAATATATGACGTTATTTCTGTAGTGAATAAATAGTGAATACTATCAATACAATATATTATTTAAATATAACTTAGCTCATTTTTCCACCATAGGTTCCTCGTCAATGTATCTATCATTTCTATACTATACTTATATATAATTAAGATAAACAATAATTAACTTTAAATCAATGTATCATATAAAATATATATAGTATTAAAGTCCATCGGGAATCCATTGTGGTGTCTTCTCATTGGTCTGATTTAAATCACTTATACATACATAACATATTCAGTATTCACATGTAATATACAATAGCATAGATACTTGACACCTACGAAATATATGATTTAACGACACCATAATTTTAAATTGTGCGTTTCTCTATTTTTTAGAATCTGAGTAGACCGAAAAGCGTATTAGTTTTGCAATTATGTGTGATTTTTATTTTGAACTCCAACTTTTTATTACTAATTGGTTCCTATTTATTATTTGAATCAATTGTCATTTATAAGACATTATGATGTGCACATACCTAATTAATAAATTATTTTTCAAATTGATTAAGTTGAGATGATTTATGTACAACATTTATTTTAGATGCCTCACAATATGCCCAATATGTGTTCAATACAATCAAGAGAAATCAAACTGGAAAAATTAGCTTCGAGGTAATTAAATTTTGCTTATAAAGTTTTAGATGTAAAATAAAATTGATTTATAGTATATTAATATCTGATTACCATATAAATTGAATGAGTAAATCATAAATAGTATTAATAAATCTGAATATTGATAAAGAATTATGAGTTAAATGCATATAAAGTTAGGTAGGTATAAATTAAAACATTTCTTAAACAAAATAAATTTTATTAGGTACCAGATTTCCGTAAAACCCTTATAAGCACTAATAAATCAAAAACATTAAAAGAAATAATTACAAAACAAAAATGCAATTAGAAACTATGCCAAATCAAAAATTATATTATATTATTATGATACAGTAATATTATGAAGTGTACTTATTGTACCTACTTGTGGCACGTGTTGCATCTACATCACACTAGTTCATAACTTTTGACTTTTGGTTTAGGTTTTATACCTATTTAACTTTTTTGGTGGTTATTTATAGAATGATTGTACGTAATTTATATTTTATACCATATAATATTTTATGATATCTTTTTAATTATTATAATATAATTTGTTAGTATGCAATTCAGCAACTAGTTATAACTATTATAATAAGAGTACTTAATAATCTGAACATTTATTAGTTAACATTTTTTTTTCTTAATAAAACTCAATATCAAGGTAATTTTAAGTTTTTAAATTATAGTATTAAAAAAAAAGGTTCAGTACAGCTTCGGCTTACTTTGTCACACCACACACACTCTCTCTCACTCTCTCTCTCTCTCTCTCTCTCTCTCTTTCTTTCTCTCACTCTCTCACACACACAGATACATTGTTTATATAGTTGAAATATTTGTGAAATCATTTACTCGATTTTATTCTTAATGGTTTTTTTAAAATGTATACTGTCGATCAAAAGCTCAAAAGAAAAACTTTTTTAATTCATCTCAGAAAGGACAACGAATAAAAAATACCTGAAGTTTCTTATCAATGATTTTCAACCATTATGATGAGAAAATCTTTTTTATACTCGTTTACAATTGTTTAGTGTTAACGTGGACCCTTGATGTCTTTGAAAAACTGTTGTCAAGTTATGAAATAGTTTCAAGATAAACTAAAAATACCTTTTTAAAAAGACATTTATTGTATAATGCATTATATAAAATAATGATTTATTTTTAATACAGTGTGTAGACAATATTAATAAAAACAAAAATAACTAAACTAATAAGATAAATACTAATTGTAAAAACTCGGGGCAAATGCATATACAGTTTTTTAATAGTACAAATAACAATTATCATTGTTCTTGGGAATTTTATTATTTTAATTTTCGAACACCTTCACAGTTATTATAAAATTAATTAAAACGTAATAATTATTATTTTTTCACCCGTTGTATATTTAAAATTTTCTCCAATTTTTTGTTCAACTACCACAGTTCATTTATAAATTATATATTAATTATTTATGTTATATTGTAACTGATTACAAATTATTTTTTTTTTATTTTGAACTAATAAATTTAGATACATTTAAATAATAACACAAAAAACTGTAAGTCGTATTAACCATTGTAAAAAATAATATATTTACAATTAATGGTAATAGGTATTGATGTGCGAGTGTGTTTTATTTAATTTTCATTAATTTTTACTTAGATGTATACGATCGTCAACTCACCAAGTTCCATACAAAAATAAACTTTATAATAAATTTTATATGTGCTACCGAAGTCCTTTAATAATAACCCAAAGAAATTTCAATCTATTTTTACGATATTTTTTCAATAAATAACTATTGTCTACATTTTAATACTCTCTCGAAGGCTTAAAATTCCATCGAGGTCGTATACCTATAAACATTTTAATACTACTCAACTGCAGTCAATAAATATAATAAAAATACAACTTCATGATATTACAAATAGGTAATTTGTTAATTAAAATGTTTAATGGTTTAAAAATTCTATATTATTTAAAATTCTCATGATTTAAAATTTGAATGATTAATAAAATGGTTTTTTTTTTATTGTGATTTAAGTAATTAAATAATAGTAGGTAGATAAAGAAAAACATGAATTGTTTTTCTACTTTATAAAAAAGAATAATTTCGATTAAAAATTTACCATAAATTATTAAAAGAAATTGTTTTATTGAGAAATATCTACCTATAGATACAATATTATAGGTTTTCAGTATAAAGAATTTATATTTATTTTAATAATAATGTAGGTATATAATATTATAATATAGTTTACTTAGTACTTATATGATGGGCTTAGTGTAAAATGTAAATATTAAATAAAATGTATTGCATTTCTTTCTTTTTAATATAAATAAAGCGTTTACTAATTTAAACAAACATAGTGTAAGATTATATGATTAAAATGAATTATAATCTGCTTGAATAATTTATTTATTTTTATTTTAGACAACAACAGTACTTCATTAAAAGCTATTTTTCGGTCATGAAATTTAATTAATTAAGAAAATCTAACTTACCATACAACCAACTGCTAACTTACAAATTACAATAAAATTAAAATCTTTACCAACTTTTTTTTTATTACTTTGTTTAAAATTTAAAAAATGTTCTAATTAGTTTTTCTAGCGTAATAAAAAAATTACAAACAAATAATTTATTACAATTATTGTCAATTTAGTGGCATTTACGGCATATTTTTTACGAACGGAACTGAAATAATAATATTAATTTATTTTCATCAATTATTTATTGATGTACTACATTGATGGGACAATAATTTCATTAGTTTTTGAGATAAATATACAATTTTGAAAATTATTTTTTCATACAATGCACAGTTATTTTTAAATTGTATGAATTTTTTGGTTTTCAATTTTCATACATTTTCAAATATATTTTCATATTCAACATTTTATTACAAATTATCCGTTCAACAAATGTACAAAATATTTGAACATTTGTTATTTTAATAGATACATTATCATTTATAAAAAAAACGTTATACATATATATACCTACTCCCAATATTTTAAAATAATAGCTATTACACACTCAAAACAATTTTTTTAAATGCGGTTATTTATTGTTGAATTCAAATGTATAACCACTGCCTTACGTCGGGTTAAGCGAAGCGAGACGAATGCCCAATAGCCGGTCTATATAGTCTATATCAGTGCTTCTCAACCTGGGGGCCGTGGCCCCCTAGGGAGCCGTGGCTATATGACTGGGGGGGCCTTGAAAATTTGTATTTAATTTAAAATATTTCCGATTACTTAGTTTTTATATAAATATAACATTATAACGACAACAAGAGTAGGTATCCTGTAATTTCAAAAGCGGCTTTACTTATATTAATACCTTTCGCATCAAAATTCTTTGTGAAACTGCATTTTCATAACTTCAAATTATAAAAAACAAACATAGATCATGCATTTCACAGCAGTCGTTTTTTGCGTATTTCAGTTTCAAACATCACACCTGACATAAATATGTTATGCGATAATATGCAAGCCCAACCGTCACATTAATAATTATCACATTTTCTATTATTATTATTATAAGCCTAGCTAGAACGTGTTTGAAACCAAATCAATATTATTACTGAATATTTTTGTATTGCTTTATAGTTATTACCAATTATTTTTTGTTTATATATGTTTTAAGTTTAATACAACAGTTGTATTTATAGTTAGGTACTTAAGATTGCATGTTTGAAAAATATATTTAAAACCATTTATTTTATTTACATTTTAATAATTTATTTGTGTGAAATAGTGCATGTAAATTTAGTATATTATTAAGAAAAAGTAATTAATGATTCTGATTGAAGGGGGCCTTGACAGTTTTACATTAAATTTAGGGGGCCCTATAACAAAAAAGGTTGAGAAGCACTGGTCTATATATCCTGTCACGGCTTAGTTAAATAATGTATAACGTATATAATAACTAAAATCAATAAATATAAGTAATAACCCGTATTGAATGAACCCATTAAAATTAAAGGATACTCATTAAATGTGCAATGGATTTCAATGTTTTCACTACATTACCTTTATAAATTTATTTAATGTTACCTATATATTTTATAAAATATATATATGAATAATAGCCATCAAGTCTGTAAGCATTTCACAGAGATCGTCTAAGTAATCACGTCTTTTAAAAAAATATTAATAACCAGATGCAATATTATAAATTGTATAAAGTTTCAATCAAAAATCCGTTTTGTTATTTTTAATAATACACCGCTCGTGATTCTTTATCAATAAACATGCATGGTACTTAGTTGATGATTCAGTCACTGTCTATTTAGTAACGGCCAATAATGGACCTAGGTATAGTAAAGTTATTTACTATTCTAATCAATGGAATTTGTGACTAAAATGTAAAAACTAACATGAGTGGTTAAGTTATAATATAATATTGAAATATTAATATTTGAGAATTAAATGAGTTGAGTTAAAACACTCATTGAAGTCTGTTGTGATCGTATATTACGGCGATAGACATTAACTCTACCTCTAGTTCTACAATATTATTGTATTAAATAACATAACAGGTACTTCAAAATGGAAATTAGTTTAAAAAAACCACCCATTTTGGTGTTATTATTTCGTTTATACTTGGCTTGATATTGTGCAATAATAATTGTGTTACGCGTCTACATTAATTGCACGATTTAAGTTAAAGTTACTCATCTCCTGCATATAGGTGCCTATTTTTAATGGTATAGTCGGTAATTCACATTCTTTTATTAAATGTCAGTCATGTACATAACGATGTTTTGCCACGTATTGAAAAAGTTATTATTTTTATTATGTACTCGTTACTGATTTTCAAAAGAGTGCATTATGTACCCAGACCGCTATAACGAGTTATCGTGCTACGCCTTCCAGTGACAAAGCGTGTCCGTTAAACCGGAAAATAATCATATATATTGTATTATATATATTTGTTTTCCGGATGACTGTATTCGTTACAGAAATACATTACATCAAACTTAATTAAATTGTAAATCATAATCTTTACTAACGAGATTTTAAAAAAAAATGTAGGTAATGCAAATGTTATTCAATAATTAAAATGATAATAAAAATTTAAAAAAATAGATACTGGTAACGTGGAAATCGTTTCATATATTTTATTATATAACATACTATAAGATAAATGTATTTTTTTTGTTCATATCATAATGTGTGCCCACTACGACACATTCAATATCCATTAATACGATAAACCTGCATATTATTTTAGATATAAAAAATAATAATGTGACAAATTATATTAAATATGTCTTTGGTACCTATTTGAAATATAATATAGAAAATATAAATAGGTGTATGTTTCAATAAAGTTTGGAAGGAACGTGAGTAGAGGAGTACATATAGTAATACAAAATATGCAGCTTTTATACCTTTATATATGCATGTATACCTATATGTATGTACGAGGACTAATCTTGAGAGATATCATGTGGCCTGTATATAGATTAATCTGATGGATTTTATATATTTATCTATGTAGGTAGTACTACATAACTAACACATATTATTGAAAATTGAATTTATAATTAATATAATTAATGATTTTTTTCATAGGATTTTTTGGCCATATTGTCCAAAGTTTCTCGAGGAAGTGTTCAAGAGAAACTTCATTGGATATTTGGATTGTATGATCTCAACAAAGACGGAGTTATAACAAAAAAAGAAATGCAAGACGTAGTACATTCCATTTATAGCATGCTAGGGAGACATACTGACCCACAAGTAGATGATCAATCTGCAAAAGACCATGTTGACCGAATTTTTCATGTAAGTGGCTTATAATTATATAACTTTTGTTTAAGAACATGTTAAAATTATGATAGAAACAATAATTAAAGAAAGTAAAAGGGTACCTGCGTTCTACATGTTGTATACCCAAGTACATACCTAATTGAATTTAAAATAGTAACACTATAATTTTATATTAGGTGGTATTATAAAAACAATAGTTAATATTCTTATCATATTACAATCATAGGTAAATAAATGTATGAAATATGTATTGGAAATAATACACAATTGTATACCTACACAATTATGATACACCTATTTTTTTTTAAATTTTCATCTGGTCGTTTTAAAATATTGATACGATGAATGCATTGCGAATCGAAATCAATAAATCGATCAATATTCACTCTTAAAGTCATAATTCATAAATATTATTAATACATACGGACGCGGCGACGATTTGTTATTCGGCTGTAATAATAATTGTAATAACAATAATCGTCATTCGGTGTTATTTGTTTCAGTTAATTGACAAAAACAATGACGGTAACGTGACCTTAGATGAGTTGATCGAATGGTGCAGCCGGGACGAGGGAATACTCCAGTCGCTGGACACGTTGGACACTGTTTTGTGAAACGAGCCACGCTCGCCCGAAGTGCGCGTGGGCACGAGAGACCGGGCGAGCCTGTTCAATTGGTAGACAGCCGAAATAAACTTGTGGTGACGAGAAAAAACTAAATTTAAAAAACATTACACAAAAATATAAAATCAAAAAACTCCGCTAGACGGCCGCAGTGACCATCGACCCCTTTTTGGCTATTTTAAAGGAAAATGTCAACGTAACTCATTAATAAATTCTTGTTTCAATTTGCAACTACTCACGGACGCTCTTTAAAATATTTTACAGTTAAAATATTGGTTAAATGCCCAATCAATGAGGGAAAGGGGCACTATCACAATATTTATCTCTATACGTTTAGTAAATGCCACCCGCCTTCTCGGTGCACTCATTTAATTGGTTGTAAAACCTTATATTATGTGTGAACTACAGTTGGGCAACAAATTTATAACTGCTTGCAAAAATCGGTTTTGTTATTGTTTTCTGAGTGTTAGACAAAGACAACAGTATATAATGTTATACGCTGACGTAATTTTAACAATGATTGCTGTACGGCCGTCGATCGGATATAATATGATGTACGCGAACCGGAAACAATCGCATCGTTAAAATAAACAATAATAATGTACTATATTACTATAAGTCTATAATATACCACACACCACCACCGGAAACCACGTATATCTGTATACTCCATACCGTACCTAACCATATTGGTCTACTATTATTATTGTTATATAGTTTTTTTGTGCCTAAATACAACACGTAATTTTATAAGACCTATAATAACAATTGGCTTGAAACAATATATTATTATGTATTTTTATCGATTTATAGACGTTAAAATATAGAGTTTGCTGGAATAATATTTATTATATGAGATAAAAAAAAATGTTTTTTGAATATATTTCTTTCACAGTAATAATGTAGTCATACAATATGATATTTATATCGCCATTGTGAAGTTACTAATACTTAATATAATAATAATTCTGTTTGCTACAGGGTAATCTAAAGAGAGTGTCCAATTGTTCTTCCTATTGGATATTTCAATGTTTTCACGTTATAAATAATTATAATATATTATAATCAAACAAATTATAATATTATATTAATTCTTTAACTTAAGTTCTACTTATTTTTTTTTCTATTGTATTTATTGGTATTGTGTTATTAGTATTGTTATATCCCCTAACAATACTAATAAATCCAAGATAATAGTACTTTTTTAAACCATTCGAATACTAATAGATTCTATGATAAGTAAATAACTAATAAGCTAATAATTCATACTTAAAATTGCCTACATTTATATTATATTAATAGGTTTTAATTGTTTCAGTTGTTTTTCTTATTCATAATTACTTCTTCTTAGATACGTTTGAAAATTTTTACTTCAAGTTGTGAAAATCAAAAAAAAGTACTGTCATACTTGATATTTTTAATAGCTCATAAACCCTTTCTCCCTATACAGTATGGGTACAATATAATAATTACTATACATACATAAATTCATCAATCAATAATAAGAAAGTATATACAATTTTACATATTTTGTTATCGTTAATAGGGACATGAAACACATATCAAAATAAAACTCAGGCAAAGTGAATTTTCAATAGGTAAATCAAAAAAAATCAATAAAATATAGGTGTGCAATTATTGGTTTTATTATAATAATATAATGTATTTATTTTATAACAAATCATAAGATGCACAAAACACTACAGTTTGATTAAATAAAATTGTATTATTTTCTTTCAACAGTCAATGCATGTAATGTTGATATTATATTTACGAAATGTCTATCATTATCAAAATCAAAACTCTTATCGAAACCGAGCAAAATTTAATACAAAAACTAACAGTAAATTAAATTTAAATTACGAATGATTATAGTAATTAATGTCCGTTAGGTTTGTGTTTATACGAATTAATGTAATGTCAAACTTAATTTATTGTTTACCTCGCCCAATCCCAATATAGGTACATAACTAAATATCTAAATTTCTAAGTAATAATGAGATATTAAAATGACATTGTGTTCATATAAATATATGTAATTACTAATTTCAAACATAAAATTTAATATATTAAATTATTTAATACAATACAACGTTCTACAAAGTCGTTTGTAAAATGAACATTAATAATTAACTTATATTGGAATATGTAAAATGTTCATGTAGACTACAACTTAATGTTGCTTGTTGGAACTCTGTATTTTGATCAATGAAAATAAGTTGTGCTTAAATTGATAGGTACCTAATCGTCCAGTCGCCTTTTATATTTTATTTATACTATAGGTATTATAATTTAGCCCTTGATATTGTTTACGTATTAATGTACTAAGTAAAATATATTTATTCAGAAAATTTAAACACAACTTATTTTTGTCGATATTTTTTTATTTTTAAATTTATTATGGTATGAATTTATTGTATTATTATTATTAAAATTATTAATATAAATGCATATTATTGTACCTATGCCTTTTGAATATGTGATGTACTATTATATTTCAATGAAATTCATTGTAATTTATTGTAAATAAAAATTCTTCCATGACAATTGGTAATTTTGATAACAGTTTATACTCATTAATATATAATTATTATATAATATCATTGTTTGAAGATCTTAAAATGTATATTCTATTTTTATTTCGACAATTTTAATACTTTATCTAATAGCCATGTATGGTCATTGGTCACCAATCCAAAAAATAATAAATTATATATAGAAGCTTGACAAGTATTATATAATACATAAGTAGATAACTATAAAAATAATATATAATATTACTAAGTAGGTACCTAATTAATTTTAAATTGTAATTATATTATTTACCTATTTCTTATTTTTTTAAAAATTAATATCTGTCACAGACTTCTATTTAAAATTCACTTTAATGAAATGCACATCCTGCAAATTAATTCAAAATTCAAAAATGAAACGTATAAAACTCTATTAAGTTGAATTAAGAAAAAAACTTAATTTTTTATTATTTTTAACCTCTTTCACAAAAATATATAAAACATAAATTCGAAAATAAATCATAAAATGATTAAGATGTGAGAAAAAAATATCGAAAGAAGTGCCTAATAAAGAATGAAAAATTGATCAATAAAAACTAAAAAGTATCTACAACTATTAGAAAGATGGCAAGTTGGTGTTGCTCTGCTGTATAGTAGGTGGTTACAATTGGGTCACTGTAATGGGTGGTGTTAAATTCAAATTAAATTATGAAGTAGCATTGTATAAGAATAAATTCACTTGTAACCTACTGTTCAGCAGAGCATCACACTCTTGCCCGCCTTTTTAAATTTTAAGTTTGATATATTTTGTCAAAATTCGAACTTTAAATGCTTGTAAAAAAAATTGTGAATATGTATTTTTAATATTTTTCAACTACTATTGTAACAATACATTATTAAATTTTCAAGCTTTTACCCAATGAATAAAATTGTATTGACATACATAGCAAAACAAATTAAAATATTGGAAACTGAATATGTCGTCGTAAACAGTTCAAAACAAATCAAAATATTTTGAAAATTATAGTGTACAAAATATGCTAGTATAAACATTCAGTCAAAATTTCATGTACCTACGGTTAGTTGTTAAAAAGAGTTACACCAAAAATCAAAATTGATTTTGTCGAAAATTGTGGTCGAATTCCCGTTTTTCCTTATAATTTTTTATTTTTTTCCGACGCTTTTGAAAACTACTGGTAATTTCAAATTTTGATCTTCTTGCACCAACTAGATTCATTTTCCCATCGAACAAGATACTGTTAAAGAAAATCAAAGCAGTTTTACTGCCCCAAATGATAATGGCAGACACAAAAAAAATAATATTCTAAATTGAGTTCATTTGTACCTATTTCAAACTTTGTGTTACAAAATGTATGTTATATAACTAAGCTAAAACGAACACATTTTCCTACGAATTCACAGCTCTATATACAATATTTAATTATTTATTATTTATTTATTAAATAGAGATTTTAAATGTAATATGACAGCTTTGATTTCTCTGAAATTTTTTTGGGTGCTGAAGTCCTCCCATATTTTTAGTTGATTCTTACTTATGACTTAATAAGTATTATAATAATTATACGGTCGGTAATGGTGGTATCTATACAAAATATATGAAAATATTAAAGCTGTTACCTTATGAAAAAATATTGGTAGATAGATACCTACCTAGAAAATTATTGAAAAAAAAGAGCCCTGAAAAATTATTTTGACTCTTCCCGAAAAGGTGTAAACCTTAATAACAAATCGCAACTAATTTGTGGACTTTTTAAAACGTTCAAAACTAGTTACTATTTTGCACACAAAATATAAGACGTATAACCTCACTCATTTGTGCAATAATATATTATTATGCGTTTCAACGTAAATTATACGTAATCTATTTTCTTAATACCCGAAATTATTTTTTCAGATGCAGTAGGTATAGGTATAACATTCATATATAAAAAAATTATTTTTGCGTGTCAGAACTATTGTAGTTTTCGTAAGATAAACATACGTCGATGTATACGGCTATGTGTGAAAAAACAATGCCAAATATTTATCACCTTTTCAGTCATTTCATTAGTCATTATTAAGGAACTCGTGAAAAAAAATATGCTCATATTATAACTCTATTTTAAATATTTTTTCATTAATGTAACATTTTATGCTGTTCCTATATATATTTTATTCCTATGACTTTTTTTTACGTTTCAGTGTTGGCATATTATTTTGGTCAAAGTATATAGGTAATGTGTGACTATAATGACAATTCAAACTTAAAATATAGTTGTAATATAGGTACTCTTAATATAATTAATTAGATACAATATTCTTGTGGTAGTTTTGAGATTATATTACATTTTACATTATATATTTCTATATTATAATAATATCATGATGCGTCAACGCGCCCACCGATAATAGACATCTGGTTAAGCCACATTAATACTGGTTACCACTAGTTCAGCAAACATTTTGTGCCTACTGGCCCTACTGCCTATAATTATTATGGACTAACACTGTAGGTCAAAATTGTAATAAGTACTTAGATAGATATATCTATTATTATTTATCGCCGTATTGGAGTGCTGGTATGCAGAATAACAACCGTTAAATAAACACCTGTAGACTGTAGTAGTTGTATACCTATCTACATTGTTGTAACTTTTATTAATATACCTACCAAAAGAAATATTTTTCAAAAATATTCGAACTTATATTATTTTTTTTTATCGTCAGTTTGACATATTAGGAAAATCTGATATAAGTGCAAGATGTATAATTTATTTTTATTTTTAATCTCCTAAAAGAAATAGCTGCGGACAGCAATTGGAACTCGGCCGACTTGAAGCAACAAGTCGTAAACGGAGATTGAATATTATTGTTAGAAAACAACAAACATAATATAATTACCTATATTAATTATTAAGTAAAATCGTTTATCATAGAGGTAATAAAAGTGTAAAACAGTTCAACAGCGTCAATAGGTACACGTCGGGCAAGTAGGTACCTATACAGAGCGACGACGACGACGATTTACTCAATACAAATAATAATAATAATAATAATAATTAAGCGCAACACTGTAATAAGGTGCATTAAAAAATTAACAAAAATCGATTTGTTTTTTTTTTTTTTTTTGTCATGACAAGTCGTTCGTGTTACCATTGCCGGTTAGTAACAACTGAACAACAACTTGACAACCATTCGAACGGGAACACATAAGACAAACGTCATCACTTGGCTTCTGTGGTAGCGGCGGCGAACGAAGAGGTTGCGCGTTTACACTTTGCCGCCATATTTAACAGCAGTTCAGTTGCACCGCAATATCCGCGCGCGGTGCCCGCCACTACGGAGCGTTGTACACGGTCGGTCGCCGAGCGCAGTGTTGTAGTTACGTCAGCGTCGGTCACAGTGCCGCCTGGCCGGAAGGACCAAATTGTCCCACGACGCGGCGGTGTTCTCGTTTCACTTCGGGGAAATTCGCGGACGGCTCGCCGCTACACGATTTCGAACCACACCTCCGCCCGCCGCAACGTCCATACCGACGTCGTAACTGGCGGCCGGTTCGTCGCCGCCGTCCACCGGTAACCAGTGCCGGCAACTGGACGCGCCGATTTCGCCTGCACTGTAAAAAGTGGTGATACGAACATTTTTTTTAACCTTTCATTATTTACGTGAACTTTTTCGCTTTACGTATATTTTTTTCCTGAAAATAAAATGGTGTATCTCGTTAGGCGTTAGTGAATCGTGTTTTGATTATTATTATTTTTTTTTTTGTTTTCGTTTGCTTGTTCTCTAAGTATCATAATCGCACTTTGTCCGCCGAGTCTTACACCGGCGTTCGGTGAATCGCCTGCGTTTCAATTTGGTTTTTCCGAAACGGATAAAACGATACGCCCGTCCATTGTTTGTGCAACCGCTCCGAGACGAGTCGTCTGTTTCGTCAACAAACGCTAAACAGTCTGTGAGTAAACCCAACACTTTAAATACGTTTGCTATTGAAACGCGTACGAAGTATTATTTTGTTATTAAAATAAAAAATTAAACCGATATAAGTAACAGTTTAAAATGAGTGACGAGAGCAATCCTCGTACCCTGTATGTTGGTAATTTAGACCCATCAGTCACCGAAGAGTTGCTATGTGCATTGTTCACTAACATTGGTCCAGTAAATGCATGCAAGGTAATACGTGAGCCAGGCAGTGATCCTTATGCGTTTCTTGAATTCGACACTCATTCGGGCGCGGCTACAGCACTAGCCGCAATGAATGGTCGACTCTTCTTAGACAAAGAGATGAAAGTCAATTGGGCCACAACACCTGGCAATCAGCCTAAGCTTGATACAAGCAACCATTATCATATATTCGTTGGGGATCTAAGCCCTGAAATTGAAACACACACTCTAAAAGAGGCATTTGCACCATTCGGGGAGATTTCCAACTGCCGTATCGTACGTGATCCTCAGACGTTAAAGTCTAAAGGATACGCTTTTGTATCATTTGTAAAAAAATCTGATGCTGAAAATGCTATAAATTCTATGAATGGTCAATGGCTGGGTAGTCGGAGTATCAGGACAAATTGGTCGACAAGAAAACCACCTCCACCTAGGGCCCCAAACAAGTACAGTGGTTATCGAGCAGTGACATTTGATGATGTCTATAATCAGTCCAGTCCAACAAATTGTACAGTATACTGTGGAGGCATTGTTGAAGGCTTAACAGAAGAGCTAGTGGAACAGGTGTTTTCACGCTTTGGCACAATTGTTGAAATTCGAGCGTTCCGAGATAAAGGATATGCATTTATTAAATTTTCAACAAAAGAAGCGGCTACAACCGCTATTGAAGCTGTACACAATACAGAAATTAACGGACACCCTGTTAAATGTTTCTGGGGTAAAGAGTCAGGTGACCCAAACAGTGCAGCTAACCTAGCTGCGCAGGCCGCAGCTGGTACAGATACTACTGGTCAATACTCATATAATATGGCATATAATCAAGGAATGAATTACTGGTACCCATATGCTCAAATGCAAGGCCAATATGTGCAGGGTATGCAAGCCAGCTATGGTGGTGCTGCTGCATACAGTCAATATACTGGATATCCATATCAGATGGCGAATGCCACTGCTTATCAAATGGGTAATGGAACAGGACAAGCTGCTAATGGACAACAGATGTCAACACCAGCCAATATGCAAGCTGGAGTTTACTCAATGCAGTATCAAAGTCAGTGACAACCGATAAAATAGATTTCTTTAAGTGTTGAAATCTTATAAGTTTTCTCATTTGTGCTCTGTATATAAATCTAAAAAAATACTAAAATATTAGAAAACAGATGTATGAAAATAAAAATTATAAATTTAATTTAACCCGCTGTTCCATTATTTATAGCACATTTATGGCCCTATTGTAAGTTAAACTTTTTTATATAATTTGTCCCCCCGTCTTTAATAATTAATATATACCTATATATATGTATATATATATTTATATATATGCGTGTATATATTTTTTTATTTACATTTTATGTAAATCAATATCAATATTTAATATGTATATATATATAATATATATATATATAAATACTAGATTAGGTTATTACAATACATTGTTAATTCCATCTAGTGTAACTACAGTATGACATTTTATTAATAGGATGTTAGGCATACATTATATTATATTATTTTAGATGTTATTTCTATTATAAGGTTGTAAAAATTATGAAGAACCGAGTGCGTTCACCATTTCAGTTAAATCAACTGCGAATTTTGTATAATTATAATTATGCTATATACTATTCATGTATTTGTTGTGTTATCATAATACCTAGTTAAAAATAACTTAATTATAATACCTAATGTTTAATTGGAATTAGGTGTCTGAGCTGAATATAAAACACTTTGTTGACAACATAATTTGTATAAAATACAGTGGATTCTTGTATTTTGTATACTGGTACAAACAATTAAAACTGATTAATCATAAAATATTTTGTGAGAAACTGTGACTTACAAATAAATTAAATATATAAAATAATTTTTTACAATACTATTATAGTTAATATATTTAATATTGTGTATTATTGACATGTTTCATTAGGTGTCTGAGATTCATTTGTAGTTGTATTTTACATTTTTGTGTGAACCCTAAAGGGCTGGAAAGATGTTTAAGTCTAATAAAAATATTTACTGTGTATTCATTATATATTAATAATAATCAATACACTATATCAAATATCACTGTTTTATATTCAATAATATCCTTTTGCATATTTTTTTTGCAAGAAACAAAGTATTTTGACTCATAAATGCTTTCAGGATGGATAATATTTGTTTTTGCACTGAACAACGCCTGAAGAATAAAGAAATGCCACACAAGTGATTGGCTTTTATCAATGTTGTGTTCCATTAGGTACCTACGTTCAGTTTGTTTAGTAGAGTATAGTATGTTTTATCCATTTTGTGTTTATTGTCTGTTGTATTGAAGAAATAAAATGTCATTTATATTAAAAAATACCTACATCATTTAGTTTGCAGACTACCATGTTTTGAAAAACCATTTGTTTTCAGAAAATGTATGGTTATTGGTCATTGAAGAACACATTTTGCAATACTATTCTGAACATTTATTTCAATCGGATTTTTACAAATTGGATATTACATACTATATTAGTCAGTGCAATTAATAATAATAATAATAATAATGTTTAAAGCAAAATATTATAACATACTGAAGGGAAACAAATGTTTCAGAGTAAATGCCCTACTATTCACTCAAACTTCTGTGTGCACTAAGACAGAGTACTATATGGCTACTTATTATAGGCTACTTCCTACTGGTGGAGGCATTTATTAAAGGTAATTGGTATATTTTCTTTTTACTTTATTAGCTTTCTGAATTATATTTTATTAATCAAACATTTGAAAGAATTTGAACTGTATGTTTGTTTTTTCTTTTATAGAAAGTTATCTTCTAAAATCAATTCAGTAAACATTTACTCTTTAAATTCTACTAAAGTTTTCAAATTAGACTCTGTCTGTGTTATTAACATATTAGCCTGAAGTAGGTGTATTTAATCTTATTAATATTAGTTGAAATATCAATTACTTATAAACACTATGCATAGTTACCTATAAATTTAACAAAAATGATTAACACTTCAACATTTTAAATATAGAAATAGGTTATATTTTAACTATCTCTAGTACAAAATGTTAAATGAATATAATCTGGTTACTTCTCTAACTAAAGAAAAGTAATCTTGTGTTCCTCAATTTAACAGATTATACCTAAACCGGACGAAGAAAGTTAATAACCAAATTCAGAATTGGAAATTATCCATATAAATTGTACAGGTAAATTCAACAGTATCTATGTTTTAATATAATAATGTAAGGTATAGTAAGCTCTTTATTTTTAATGTATAAGGCTATGGTATTATGATATTATTTATAAATTACATTCTATATTTTCGCATTACTTTATGTGTTTAAAATGTGGTCTTGACTGAAATTTCAACATATATTTATTTATTTTTATTTTGGTATTTATATAATTAGTTATTATTCTTGTATAAATTATTCAATTTAAAAATAATATACCTATTTATTTTATCATTATTATAACTAGTTAAATAATATAAGAAATTATTCCTGTATCTATGTGTTAGTACCTAGTTGTTTCTAAAATATCTTAAGAAAAATATTTAACACAATTCAAGCAATAAATAATTAACACTGGTATATTTTTGTTTTAGCTGAATGTTTAGAAATGTAAATACTTATTCTTAATAACTAATTTAAGAATTAAAATGGGCTATCAGATAACAACCGTTTTATTTTTTTATATGAAATCTTATTATTGAACTGGTGACAATAAAAAATGCTGACACTAAAGTGCAGAGTAATGTAAATATTTGTTAAAATTCCTAAAACGTATATTAATTTATCAATTAATATTACATTATTACACCATATTATGGATAACGAGAAAATGTTCAAATAGTCATCATGGTTTTAACTTTTAACTTTCTGTCACCAACAAACAAGTAAAAATAGTTTCGTATTACATTTGTGTGGCTTATATTACCTTATTAGCTATTATATGCTATAGACAACATACATTGAAAACATTATTTGTATACTAAAATTATTATTTATTTGTTTATTTATTTATTTTAAAAGTAAGTATACTAACCTATACTTAAATACTTACCCAAATATAGACTTAAATTCTTCAACAAATTATCAAATAATATAGATTTATATTGGTTTATAACAATAAAATACACCCACCTATTTGAATTTATTCACAAACAGTTGCGAGCTGTGATAGGTAAGGCAAATAAATTATAGAAACACCTAACGGCTAACCTATAGAGTAAAGATTATAGAAAATCATTTTTTTAATTGAGTTTTATAAATTATATTATGATGTGATGAACAACACTGAACACTGATTATACAGTATGTAGAAAGGAAGACCTAACAAAAGGAATAACTTGTTTTAATCAATATTTTTTTTATATATAATTTATTGTCTTGTGTGCTACCTATATATTGTATACTATAACATTTTTTATTTCAATACAGCCTAACGGTAAATCTAGTTTTTAGAGAACTTGGTTTTAAAACATTTATCTAAGTCAAGTGGTTTATTTTTTATGTTTTTTTAAAAGTAAGACGACTCGATAACTTGAAAAATAATAACTTTTTTAACTTAAAATTTTAATAAATAATTATTTAAAATGCTCATAAAATATTTAAAAAAGTTTTACTTTTGAATTGAAAATGATTTTTATGACTAGATCTACTTTACTTAACAAAAATAATGATATTTCAAAAAATTGTAAAAACAAATTACATGACTATTATACCTGTTTTTTACAATTAAACATTTTCTAATATCCAGATTTACAAATTGGCTATTTAAATCTTTCACAAAAATGTAGGCTTATCAAATTAAAAAATGTTACACTATACATTTAACAAAAGTTTCTATAAATTATTTAAAAATATTGACTAGAATAAAAGTTATTTTATTTGTCAGATCCTCCTGTTACACTCTGTATATAGATAATCAAGTATCTTAACCCTTACCTCTTTGAAATGACTTTTGGTTACAGAATAGTGAATATAATTGAAAGTGAACCATATTACAATCTCACGCCGCCCCACAATAATCCATAATAGGTAATTGTATTATTTTTACAATAACTTGTTAGTAAATTATACATGCAAATTCCTCAATGACAATTTGAAATCTATAATTGGTTGATGATATAAACTTTAAGTTGTTAATTTATAAAGTAAAAATTACTTGGAACTATAAGTTAAGTATTGGAGGTGATATGTTATATATTGTATAAGTACTACAGTTTTTAAAATGTATGACATTATACATGTTTTTTTTTACATATAAAATAACTGATGTTGGTACAAAAGTATAATTTAAATTTAAATGTATCAAAAGATTATAATTTAAAAACCAATAATGTGTTTTACACATAGTATTTAACTTATAAATGGTTATTTAATCTGTATAAATCTACATTTTTTCAAAAGTAAAATATAAAAACTATATTTTATGTATCCATAATGGCCTATATTATTTTCATTCTAATAAGTTAAACAAGGATGAAATATTGAAATAACCCACACAAACAGTAAAGTTGTCAATGGATAAACCGATAGAAATTGTACTTGAGGAACTGAACAAACAGATTATGACATTTATTATTTATTGATTATATTTATGTCCCCTTAACCACCTGTCCTAATGTGTGCACTGGAAGACATGATACAATCAACATGAGTGTATAAAATACTCGTACTCAAGCCATAATGACGGGAAAAAATTTGAAGGTCATATAACTTGATAATCAGCCAGGTTAGAGATACTGTTACTACTACTCATTAAATTTATTTTTAATAGATAGGTATATTTTAATATTGTATAGACTTGATATAATTTTAATAATTATTTAGATAGTTGAGATTTATTATTTATTTATTAATTATTTTCTAATATGATGTGGTTACAGGTTACTATAAAAATATCCATATCCATGCTATAATGAAAGAACTGGAGGCTCCTTGGGCCCTGGCAGCTGGCACTGGCAATGGTTAAAGCTCATAAAACAAAATCTGATACCAGTGATAAATAATAATACCTAATACCTACCTATTACCTATTACCTACATAATAAAATAGTTCAATTCAATGATATATAATACATTATAATATATGTTTATTGTATGGACTTATATATTATGATACATTGAATTTAAATATGTTGTGAATAGAATTGGTAGTAATCTATATAGAGTACCCTTACTCAAAAACGACTAGGTATAAAAAACACAGTATATATAAACTATAAATCTAATAGTTAGTTATACCTATATGATTTGTGTTACACCTCAGAATTTAAAATATGTACTTAATAGATTTAATATATTCAACAACACACTTGTAAAGGTACCTTCCTAACAACCTAATGTGGACTAAAAATGTTTTTTGTTATAGTAGAAACTAAGAATTATTATAATGAGACACTTAAACTATACCATATAGAGCCAGTGGTACCCAACCTCAGGTATTCAGGTCGTGACCCAAATTAGGGTCTCTGAAGTTTTTATAGTGGGTTACCATAGTGCATAATTCACATGATGTTTGTGAATATTCCAAAAATATATTTTCCTAAATTAATAAATAGTAAAAAAGATAAAAAAAAACAAATTGTTAAAGGCAGGTACCTAAACCTAATAGGTACTTATATTTATATTTTTTATTATTTTATACTATAACTAGCTGATCCCGTGCACTTCGTTTCCCGTCAAAAGTGCCAACTCAATATTATGATTTAAACTTTGTTCAATTCGTTATTTAATACTCGATGTATGGTGTTCAAAACTTAAAAATATTCCTCGATCTCCTCGAATCTCTAAATATTTGTGCAAGCACCACTTTAAAATGCGAGTTTTGGAAGACGCTTTCTTAGTGTACAATTACATAGTGGTACGGAGGTCCCATGAAAATTTAAAGCTTTAAGCTCGATGTTGATCAGTCAGTGAGTCAGCCATCCCACCGAGTGTTGCCCGTGGACACAATTTTGATTATGCAAGCAGTATATTTTTAGCTAGGCAAAGATCAGAGAGGTGCGTAGGTACGTAATTACATATGTTTTCACATTGTTTATGCGATTGGCATGTGTAGGTTCTCGGGGCAACGATCGAAAAATTAGCGTTGGAATACCATTTTTACCGAAGTTATATGGTTTTGAAGAAATACCTATAATATACAGGTCTAAAATTAAAATGTTAGGGTCACGCACATAAAGGGTTAGGAACTACTAAACTAGACTACAATCAGAACCTATATAGGCTATACTAATTACTATAAGACTTATTATTAATTATTTACTGTTATTGTTATAAGTGTTATATCTTCGAATAAGTAGTCCATTGCCCATTGGACAATATCTACAGATTAAAGACTTATAGTTATATGTCTATGAGTAAACGTGTTGTATACCTACTTGATTTAATTTTATAATATTATAAGATAACCGATGATTAGAATGAAATGAAATTAAAAATCTTCATAATTGTCAAATGAAATAGTTGACCTCCAATGAATACTTAATAAACTATAAGTAACTCATATGCTATTAGTTTTATTTGATTAAGTTGTACGAACCTTAAAACACAATTATTATTGGTAGGTAATATAAGTATAAAAAATTAAAATTATAAGGAACCTTTCAAAACATTATAGTGCTTTTAAAATTTCTGGCTATAGTTGATTTATGAATGACTACAAGGAATTAAAAAAATATTAAGAATAAAAAATCATAAGGTACGTACCTAATATAGTATATAGTATATGTACTATGTAGGTACAAAAATGTTTTTACTGTGCACTAGACAGCAGTCTGTCTTTTGATCAGTATTGCGATCAGGGTTAATTTTCATAATTTTCATTTGATTGAACATTAGGTACCTACCTATAAAAAGTAAAAACAATATTATAATACCTATGTAGCTATATTTAGTGTTTGTAGACTAGGGAAGGAAAATATAATTGATAACTGTATTGCGACGGTCATTTTAGATTCTGAATATGATTTTACAAAGAAAAAGCAGAACTGTTATAGTGTCAAGTAATACATTTTAATTAAATCAACATGATGTTTATTATTCAAATTTACTATTTGTATAAACTATGTAAGCAGTATCTAAGTGCGATGAAATATATTAAATAACCCAAAAATTACATGTTTATGGATATAATATTCTGTTTACAATTTTTTTGGTTTTTTTTCTTTAAATGTCAATAAAAATACAAAGCTCTAAATATAATATTACAATGAATTTTGAAAAATTTATAAAATCCATAGTCACAATTTTTTTTATAAGCATTTAAAATTCCAAATTTTAACAAAATACTTAAAATCACAAAAATGTGCAAATTATTTTGAGTTATAGAAATTCATAAAAATTTTTCTTTTTAAATCTAAGATTTTAAAATGTCATACAATAAAGTCCTCATAAATTTGTCCATACATTTATCAAAAAAAAAAAAAGGTGGGTAAGTGTATGTCGCTCTGCTGTACAGTATGGTTACAGTGAGTCACTGTAATGGATTGTGTTAGATTTTTATCCAATGATATAATATCATTGAATAAGAAAAACGATTCTGAGCGAAGACGGTCAGTCAGTCTATAATATCTTACTAAGTCTAAATGTATTTGATGATATTATTGTGAATAAAGTAATTAATTTTAGTATTATAGGCATTAGTATTTACTATGGTTGGTTAAATTCATTTTTCTCAAAAAAATTATATTTTAAAATGCCATTGCGTGTATATAAAATATAACAATATATTCTAAAAGTTTCATATACCAACAAATAATATTTTTAAATTATATCAAAATAACTAAAATCATTATTATTGGTTTGAATATGAAATTTTGTCTAAATTTGAAATTAAAATGTCTGTAAAAAATAAACATGTTGATATATTTTTTAGATTTTTTGGTTACAGTATGATTTATTTAT